>SEYY01018710.1:167500-180000 GCA_009176605.1 Armadillidium nasatum | reverse complement strand
CCAGAGATGACTCTCAAGTTCCTCAAAATGTTAAACTCGCAGCTGCAATTCACTTAAAAAATTTAGTTAATAAAGATTGGATTGTGGTAAGGTTGATTTATATTATATATATATATATATATATATATATATATATATAATATATATATATATATATATATATATATATATATATATATATATATATATATATATATATATATATATATATATATATATATTAAATTTCATATTTTATTGAATAATTTTTTACTTAAATCAAACACACCTTATTTGAAATATATAACCCATCATCCACAGAAAATTACCTATCTCACCTAATTATGCAAGCTTGACTTATCTGCATAAAATTCAAGACATCATTCACATATGCTTACAATTATACAGAACAAATCTGCTGTAATTTTTAAAGAGTCCAAATCATTGTGCAGCTAGCCATGAGCATTATACACTTTTCAAAATCAGTACTTGATAATTAAAGAATATTAAGCCTAAAGCATTGTAAATTATTTGTTTACTTAAAAATAAACCCCTGATTTAGGTTTTATTTAACAAATAATTGATATATATTGTAAATATAAAGTTTAAATTTAGATAATTTTGGAAATTCAATATAATTTAAAAAGTGATTGACTTATTATATATATATATATATATATATATATATATATATATATATATATATATATATATATATATATATATATATATATATATATATATATATATATATATATATATATATATATATATATATATATATATATATATATCATGTTAGGAGGAAGATGGAAGCTAATCGAATTACTGAAAATGACAGAGTTGTTATAAAAAGGGAAATTGTAGATCTTATGCTTCATTCAACTGAAGGAATCCAAAGACAGCTTTCAGAAGCAATAACTATAATTGGGAAATCAGATTTTCCTCTACACTGGCAGGATCTTATTCCTTATATGGCTGAAAAGTTTAAATCTGGTAATTTAATAAAACTCCTTCTCCAATTCCCCATTTTTCTTCCCTTTCTTCTCTGTCTCTCTCCTTTTTTTTCTTATCAAACGTTTTATTTTCATTATATACATTCATTGGAATTTTTTTGGGGGTAATTAGTGTTTGTAGAAAAGCAATTTTGATTTCATTCATTTTATAACAATCTTACTGTAAATTAGATGAAATGAATACTGTACATGAAATTTAAAATCAGAAAGCACTTTCCATATTTTATATGATTTGCAAATTTTTAAACGAAAACAAAAAAAAAACATACAATGTGTAAGCATCATGAAACGGTAGTATGATTTTTGAGTTCATAGCCTAAATTTTTATCTGCATTTTGTATTAAAATATTTTATATTCCTTTTATAATAGTAAATTTTAACTCAGTTCTTTCTGTTGCCATTCATGGTTAGAGATTTGGATTTGCATTTAAAAAATAAATACTGTTTAGGATATTGACTTCCTCAAAGCATTTGGGATGCTCCTGATTCTTCATATCTATTAATAGTGTGTTTCTGAAGTTTCCGATGTATTCCCTACTTTCTCCCTAATAATGATTTATTTATCATCTTATCACATATTCACTCATGACAATACCACTTTTTCATTTCTAAATATTTTACACTCATTAGAAAATAGTTATTAGAGTGATGTCCATGAAGCAGCCAATCACTGATGTTAATTGCATCTAGGGGCAGATACAATATTGTTAACAAGAGAGATGAACTAGCTAAATGACCCTTTTTTTATTTTTTATTTTTATAGGACTATATATGTATCGACATAAATATTATGCATAAATAATTTATTATTGGTAATTTGCCCAAAGTATAGTAAAACAAGACAGAGATATTTCTGTTAAAACATTATCAGAATTTATATCTTAATTTTTAAAATTTGAACTGAAAGATTAGAGTGTAATCTCAAATTGCCAAAAACATGACTTATAAATATGTAAAAGCTCATAAAAAGGATAAAGTAAGTCTCTACCGAATTTCTCTAGTAATCTTTTAGATAATAATAGTTCCAATTCGAACAGTTTATTAGTAACAATGAAGTGTAAGTTTTGCAACAGGTAATTTTTTGATAGTTGTTAAATTTGCCATTTAAACTAGTATCGGATGACCAGCTTTAAAATTTATTGGAGAAAGAGTTATAGAACTCTTTTTGTGGGAGTTTGTTGCTGCTCTGCTTGCTTTGGACAATTCAGAAGATTTAAGTATTTAGTATTTCAGAAAAAAAAAAAAAAGGTAGAGGTTAAAAAATCATTCGTCAAAGTATACAGATAATTAAGTGACAGGAAGTAATAAAAGAATTATAATTGCATGCTGTAAAATGAAGTAATGTTAATTGTATTAATTATAATAATAAATATTTAATTTTATTTTCGTGCCAATATTGGATATATTTATTATTTATTTTTCTAATAATAAGTTTTTTTTTTAAAGTCAAAAAAAAATTTAATATTATATATATATTATAATATATATATATATATATATATATATATATATATATATATATATATATATATATATATATATATATATATATATATATATATATATATATATATATATATATATATATATATATATATATATATATATATATATATATATATATATATATATATATATATATATATATATATATATATATATATATATATATATATATATATATATCACGGAACAGGTGACTTTAACATTATAAATGGTGTGTTGCAAACTTCTTACTCTGTAATGCGCAGGTATGAGTATGAACAGAAATCAGATGATCTGTGGAGAGAAATCAAATTTGTCCTAGAAAATTTTGCCCTACCTTTAACTGAATTATTTGTTGTAAGTGTGTTACAAATTTGATAAACGTATTGTGGATAATATATCAAACATTTATTTAATCTACTCTTTTTTCTTATGAATTCATATTTACTTAGGAACTTATGAAATTTGCTGGGGAAAATACAAATAATGCTTCTACCCTGAAAGTGATAATGTCTTCACTAGTTACTATTGGAAAATTATTTTACGCTCTCAATTCTCAAGATCTTCCTGAATTTTTTGAAGATAATATGGCTGTTTGGATGGAAGCACTTTTTATCATTACTGAATTTCTCGAGTAGTCTTTTAGAAAGTGATAGTGATGATGAAGTGGGAGTGTTGCAACAGGTACTTCTTGATAATAATTAAATTTGGTATATTTACTAATGTTACTCCTGCTGTAAATTAAGTTGTAGGTCAAATGATTGAGCCTAAATTTCTTTTATTAAAAAAATTTTTTTTTAATTTCTTTAAATAAAAAATCTTTCATGCTGATGGCTGGATATTAAAAAAATGATTTAACCACACCTAGAGCCGATAATAAATTTATAACAAATAATAACATTGTAGTTTTAAACCACTAATATATCTTAGGTTTTTAGTTTGTGAAACATTCAATATATTTTCAACAGGTGAAGAGCCAGGTTTGTGAAAATATAACTTTATATGCTTCCAAGTATAAAGAAGAATTCGAACCATATATTCAACAATTCGTTACTGCTGTTTGGAATCTTTTGGCTTCAACAAATCTGTCTGTAAAATATGATCAGGTAATTTGACATTACCATTTATTTTTATACCCGAATGACTTATATTATTCTGAATTTTCTCAGTGATGCAGTAATTATTTTGTACTACAGATGACAAGTCATGCAATACAGTTCCTCTGTTCAGTAGCAGAAAGAGATTATAATAAATCCTATTTTGAAAATGAGCAAGTCCTTTCAAGTATATGTGAAAAGGTTATTCTACCTAATATGCATCTAAGACGTAAGCACCATATGGTTCTGATTTACAAGTTTTCTCTTCACCTATATTTCTTGGTACTTATTGCAATATTGTTAACTAGCTTGTGACGAAGAATTGTTTGAAGATAGTCCAGACCAGTGGATTTCACAAGAACTGGAAGGGGCAGACTCCGAAACGAGGAGAAGGGCTGCTGTTGATTTTGTTAGGGTGCTCGCAAAACACTTTGAAGCTAGGATGACTCAAGTATTCGGTCAATATGTACAGGTATGTTTTCTTTTAATGTATAAGCGAAATATCTTGTATTACTTTACCTTCCAAACTGAGTATGAAAAATCTTTGTGTGTATATAATTATTTAGTTTTAAAGTTTTTTTTTTTTCTCTTTCTAGACAATGCTTGCATCTTATGCCCAAAAACCAGAAGAATTTTGGCGCAACAAAGTTGCTGCCATATATTTAGTTACAACTTTGTCAACTAAGGGCAGCACAGCAAGGCACGGGGCAACTCAGATCAACGAATTGGTCAATCTACCAGAATTTTACCAGTTACATATTTTACCAGAGCTTCAAAATCAAAATGGTTTGTGAAATTTACTATTATTATTTTATTTATTAATTATTTTTTTTATTTATTTATTATATATATATATATATATATATTATATATATATATATATATATATATATATATATAATATATATATATATATATATATATATATATATATATATATATATATATATATATATATATATATATATATATATATATATATATATAATATATATATAATAATATATATTATAATATTTATATATAATATATACTAAATATTATATATATATATAATATTGCCGTTTAACCTGGCTCAAACGGAAAGTGAACTCAGTGCTTATAGTCGCCAGGTTCGAATCCCACCGGACCTAGGTATTTTACTACCTAGAAGAGTTCTCTCCTCGAATAGGGCAATGCTTATGAGATTGAACTTTTTAATAATTATATATATATATATATATATATATATATATATATATATATATATATATATATATATATATATATATATATATATATATATATATATATATATATATATATATATATATATATATATAAAAGAAATGCTCTACTGGTGATTATCTTCCCTTTTCTCTAACACTTGGTCCCCCTCTCCGGCATTTCGGTGAATCTTTTGTTGTCGTGCTGGACATATCAAAAGCTTTCGATAGAGTCTGGCACAAAGCTTTGATTTCTAAACTTCCCTTTTTGGGTATCTATCCTTCTCTCTGATTTTCTCTATAATTTACTTTCCCGTTGTTATGTACCAGCTGTTGTAGACGGTTATCTTTCATCCTTTAAATCTATTAATAGTGGTGTTCCTCAGGGTTCCATCCTATCCCCAACACTTTCTACTTTTCATTAATGACGTTCTCTCTATTACTTCTCTTCTATCCACTCCTATGCTGATGACTCCACCCATCATTACTCCTTTCAGCTTGAAAGACATCCCTACCAACAGCAGTTAATAAGACTCAAAAGAGGATAGACTTGGAGCAACTATCCTCTGATATTTCACGTATTTCAAGTTGGGGCAGAGAAAACATGGTAGATTTCAATGCCTTAAAAACTCGGTTTCTTCATCTCTCCACTCGACACAATCTTCCACACAGATATATCTTCGAAAACATAACTCAAACCTTCATCTGTTCCCAGTATTCTCGGTGTATCTTTTTCTTTTGATCTTTCTTGGAAAGATCACATTACTCTCTTTTTAAACAATCTTCTAAGAGTTTGGGTGTTCTGAGGTTTCTTCGCAATTTCTTCACGCCACTCCAGTTGCTTGCTCTCTATAGGGGTGTTGTTCGCCCCTGTATGGAGTATGCTTCACACATCTGGGGTGGTTCCACTCATACAGCTCCTTGAGATGGTAGAGTCTAGGGCTTTTCGTCTCATCAACTCTTCCGCTCTCACTAACTCTCCAATCTCTTTCAGCCCTTAGATTTGTTGCGTCGCTCGTTCTATACAATTGCTATTACAATGGACACTGCTCTTTTGAACTCTCGATTGAGAAGTGTTCGTGTGACACGCCCCCTGACTAATATGGCGTGGAAATTTTAAACTTTAGAGCGCAAATTGGAAAAACTTAGTGTGCAAGCGCAGAAGCCCACATTTTTTCAAAAATTTAGTCCGCAAACGCAAAAGCGCACATGCCAGAGGTCGAGAAGATTGCAAACTCTACTCATCTGACCAAATGATGTACAGTTACTTCATAGTCCAGTTTTTATGCATTTGAAATCACTGTCTATTATTAGCGTTTTGGGTACTGACGAGTGGTTTTTGAATGGCGGCTTGTCCATTCTAACCTTGCTTGTGCAGTTCCTATCGTATTGTTTTAGTTGTAATAGGGTTTGTGAGCAATCTTTGGAGCATTTAGACTCCTGATTTTTCATCACTACTTTACGCAACATTCATCTGTCTCTGTCATACAACACCCATTTTCATCCATGCTGGTGCTTGTCGGATGTTTTTTTTTCCATCCTACTGTGTGCCGTCATAATCTTTGATACTGTGCCTCGTGATATCCCAAACACTTTTACTTTGGTTACATAGGCTCCCACCATACCACCAGCCCCAACAATTTAGCCGCATTGGAATTTCTCTACCGCTGCCATTATTTACTCACAACTGCATAGAACGCTACTTTGACAAATGACGTGAAACGTGTAGATGAGCTTATAATAGTAGTTGCCTTGCGCATAAACGACAGCGCCACCTTGAAACTCCGCTATAGTATACCTGTTATTACCGTAATGTATTTTGCCTATTGTTTTCATATTTTTGTCATATTATATATATATCATATATATATATATATATATATATATATATATATATATATATATATATATTATTATATATATATATATATATATATTATATATATATATATATATATATATATATATATATATATATATATATATTATATATATATATATATATATATATATATATATATATATTCTTTCTTTTTTAGTTAATAATCTACCAATACTTAAAGCAGAAGCAATCAAGTATTTGATTAGTTTTCGAAACGTTCTACCAGGGGATGGTGTTCAAAGCTGCAATTCCATCATTAGTTAGTTTGTTACAAGCAAAATCAATTGTGGTTCACAGCTACGCAGCTTCAGCCGATTGATAAAATACTTCAAATTCAGATCAATAACAATAACCTAGTTTTAACTGAAGAGGTGAATCCCATTGCTAGTACAATATATGAAAATGCACTGAATGCTCTTACAGTTACTGGTTCCGAACAAAATGAATATATTATGAGAATGGTGATGCGTGTAACAAGTTCACTAGATATTTGCATGGTATTGGCGCATGCCGAGGTACTCGTTCCCCAGTTAGTTATTAAATTACAAGCTGTGGCAAAAAATCCAGAAAAGCCTCATTATGTTCACTTTCTTTTTGAATCTCTCTCAATTGTGATAAAAGTAGTTTGTCAATCATTTCAATCTGCCGTCGGTGAATTTGATAGAAATCTTTTTCCAATTTTTCAGGAAATTTTGCAAAATGAGGTTGATAGTTTAATACCATACGTTTTCCAAATTCTCTCGCTTCTCTTAGAGAGACAAAAAGCCCAAATACCAGAGCCCTATATGCAGCTTCTACCATTTCTTGTACTTCCTGCTTTGTGGGAGAGACCAGGTTATGTTTGTCCTATGGTTAGACTATTGCAAGCGTTTATCGAACAATGTAATGGTGTAATTATACAAATGGGAAAACTTGAAGCAATATTGGGCGTGTTTAACAAACTAAATGCTTCCAAAGTTAATGATCATGAAGGTTTTTCTTTGCTTCAAGCAATGACACTCCACATTCCTAAGGAAGCACTGGAAAGTTATTGGAATAGAATCTTTTTATTAATATTTAAACGATTAAGCTCTAGTAAAACACCCAAATACGTAAAATGTTTATTAGTATATTTTAGCTTGTTTACTTGCCAATTTTCTGTTACTAGACTAATTGAATTGGTAGATGGACTTCAAGCAAATATGTTTGGGATGGTTATTGAAAGACTATTTATACCAGAAATACAAAAAGTCACAGGCGAAACTGAAAAGAAAACTGTGTGCTGTCGGAATAACAAATATTCTCTCAGATTCTTCCGTTTACACTGGAAAATATTCAACATTCTGGCCTTCATTGGTAGATGTAACTGTCAACTTTTTGGAAAATCCTGTTGATACATCTGGGGAACATTTTACTGAGCTCGAAAATTCCTCTATTCATCAAGGGTCCTCATCATCATCTCGCTTGGTTAATGCATCAAAGCCCCTTGAGGATCCCCTCTTGGGAAAAGTAGATAACCAAAAAGTATATTTCGTACAAAAGTTAATAGAACTTTCTCGAACACATCCAGGTTCAATGCAGTCTCGTTTTGAAAGTGTACAGCCAGAAGTTCGGAACCATATTTCAAGCTATTTGCAACAAAGTGGGGGCGCATTCACATCAATTGCTTCTCTGTGATCGTATGTGATTAAAAAAAATTATTTTATAAACTGCTTTACAGATTTAAATCTTACAATTATTTTATTGAAATTCTCTTATGAGACTTGTGAAGTATTAATTGAAAGAATTTATATTTTAATATTTTGTGATAAGAACTTACTTTCGAAGAAAGAACAGCATCCGTCTCTATAGTAAATTTCTTTAATAAAATGTAACTTTTGATGTGGAATATTATTAATCCTTGTGATATTTTGTAACTAAAATTACTATTTCGTTTTTTGTTTGTGATTTGTCAAGAGCGAATTATTTAATGAATTGAAATGTTCTTTGAATGTAAGGCCCCAAACTCTTGCATATATTTAATTACTTTGATATGATAATTCGTAAACTACACTTTATTCTTATACTCATTTCAAAATTGTATACACATTTGTTAATTGAATATCATTTCTCTTTGCAATTCTTCTTTCAGCTATATATATGTATAAAGAAAATGACCACCGCATCTAATTTTTTCTAATGTGCTGTGAAAGTTCTACCATTTGTTGTAAACAAGGTAAATATTCTTGGCCTAACATAAGCAATTTATATTTCTCACCAGGAATTAGAATGGAATTATAAGAATATCATCTTTAAATGTACTGAACTATGGAAAATTTTCGTTTGCTCCTGTAAGAAGAGTTTTGCTTTCCTTGTTTAGGATTGTTTTGTCTTTATTTTCTAATTTGATTGGGTGTCAGATGGAAGACTAACCGTCATTAACTAATATTGGAAATACCCAATTTTCTTGTTTCGAGTTACAAGCTTTTTTCCTTTTCTACCATATGGGACAACCTCTTGCTCTAAAGAAAAAGAAATACTTTTGTTTTTTCTGTTATGACTGTCATCTCAGTTATTTGTTGTAAAAAATCTTGTAAAATTTAGTTTTAATTTCTATCCGGTATTCCTTACCTTTTTAATTACTGGCTCTGCCATAGTTATATGTGAATTGAGCACTGATTTAATATTTTCTATGGTCAATTCTATCAGTTGGTTAAAATTTTCAAGTTATTCGTAGATTAATGATAGCTCAACGTGTCAATGAAAATGGATAATTGTTTCTCTGTTAACTTTTCCATGCACGTTTTAAAATGGTGGCTCCCCACAGTTTCAGCGGTAGATAAAAAAAAATTGAACTTTAAGTATAGAAGTTACCACAGTACAATGTCATTATTTTGTAAATTTAATGTCGTTAATGTAACTACGCATTTCTCTTACATTCTACAAGTTGTAAACATTATTTACCTTTTTATATTTAAACCTGAAGTTGGAATATGTGATAAGATATGAATTACTTTTGTGTATGTGTGATGGTTAGTTTTATTTCGTATATTTATGTTAATTTACAGTAAATTTGCTAAAATTTCTGTTTATAAATACCCTTAGCCAAGCTTAGTTCATAGGGAAAGATCTTTAATTTGAGTTCGTGTCTTGCCTGGACAGAAAGTTAGGAATGGGAAATTGAATAGCAAGAGTACTAACTTATCAGGTGGAAAATAATATCAAAAACTATAGAATCGGGGGTAACAAACAGCTACTGGATTACAGGCTGGGTTTGACTGTTTACCTTCGAAGAAGCTTCATTTAAGTGAAAGATTGAGATGTTACTGGTAGGTGATTTTGTGATGAGTAGAAAGCATTTTTTTTATAAAATCGGATACATCCGTATTCTGACGCTAGGTAGAATAGACGACGATATGAATTAGAATGCGCTTGAAATTATGTACGTGGGAACAATTGTAAGTTGTAAAATAGGAACTGCCTGTAGAATATCAGAGATTGATTCGGTTGCTGAAAAGGAGTATGACTTACGGAACTTTGCCTAAAGTAGGTGTTAATAACAGAGCTCTGTATCATCATTGCCTTCAGAGGATATAGATCTTTGACTTTCGGGAATATTTGAAACTGGTTCATTTGAACTATATTGGTGGTAAGGTTTTCAGTGACTGTAATTTAGATTTGAAGTCCGTATACTAGGTAGGGATAAAGGTGAGAAACAATGGTTCCTCAAATTCAGATGCATAGGATCCAAAGGGTAATGATAGGAGCTTAGATCAAAAGAGTAACGAGCAGAAGTTTTTATACAGATCGCAACAGCCTTAGGAATAAATGAGATGAAACTCTTTAATATTTAGTTTCATAATGAAAAATTTTTTGATATGTATTACAAAAAGGTGTGGGTAGATGAGGTGTTTTATCGGGATTCACTAGGAGATTATGACTTTAATGGCTATAATTTATATCTATGCCAGCGCAATTTAACGAAAGACAGAAATGTTACATTTCGTATTAAAAAAAGTAGTATTTGGTATACACGAAGGTCACTTGAGAGATCGAATTTCTTGGAATAGACATTTTTTTTATCTAAAAGTCGTATAGAATAGGAGTATATTATAGAGAGTCTGAACATACACAATAACCCATCAAAAAGTGTCCTATAGGAATATTTTCGTGATCTTTCAGGACCAATGGGGAAATCTGAAATTTCCCAATTGAACTCAAAGGAAACTTCAATTAATATAGTTTCTACACCTTTTCGATCTGATTACCAGCAACAATTTAGAAACCTTATTAAAAGTCTTCTTGCTCTTATAAAAAATCTATATACAATATGATCATCTTAAGCACCATTTTCTTAATCTAGCTTTGGAATCAATCTTCTTAAAGATATCTTTCAAGCAAAACTTTTGAAAAATTATTTCAGCTTAGTAACGAGTGTGAATTCCTTGTTATTGCATGATTACGTTAAAATATATTTACAAATGTATTTAATTTCAATTTAGTATTTAAATGTATTAATAAAATGTGTTGGTATAAAGTATTTGAATACATCTTCCCATCATATTTAGTACTTAGCATTTAAATAGATCCAATAGTATTAACTTTCCAGTTTTGAGTGAGGTTATTAATAGCAATTTGAAAGTGTCAGAGCGTTATTTGGAGGCTAGAAACATCTCAAAATGTTAGGCATTACATGCCGATATATTGCTTATAAGAACAAGAAGGTAATGAGAAAACTAGTAATAGCTATTTTAGGTCATCTACCAATTGAATAGTTGGCACAACTTATGTCTGTGTGTTTGTATAGAGTCCTTATCTAAGAAAGTACATTGACAATTTAGTCTGTAACGTAGAACCCCAAGCATGAAATGTGGTTTTGTAAAAAGACTTGAGATGAGATTGAAACGACATGTTTTCTGTGGAAATGAAATTCATTAAAAAGGATGATCTAGTTTTGTAAGTTTTATCATTGTCTTTTCGACTCTGTTGGAGAAAGTAAGTTTTTCATTCTAGATCATGATGGGGTAACGAGATCATAATAAGAAAATAAATAAGAACTGTTTAGTTAGGATTTGAGTAAATACTTCGGTAGCAGAGTAGTTACCTATAAAGAAAATGCCCTATAGGTTTTGTTGTAGGTTTTACGGGACTCTATATCCACCAGTTTCCGTGGAAACTAGTAGGTTCACATAGTTTTTTTCGGCATATGGTCGGAAATCTTATTGGTAATGACATGAGTCTCAAAAATAATAAAAATATAAATATATAATATATATATATATATATATATATATATATATATATATATATATATATATATATATATATATATATATATATATATATATATATATATATATATATATATATATATATATATATATATATATATATATATATATATATATATATATATATATATATATATATATATATAATAATATATAAAAATAAAAATATAACCAAAAAAAAAAAAAAAAAAAATACTTGGGCAAAGGTTTAAAAGGAATTTTTTTTTTACAACGAGCGCGTAGAAAGCGTTATAGCGCAGTGGGTTAAGCGATGGAAAGCGACTATGATGGTCAGTGGATTCGCCTCAAGTCCGGTGAGCTTAACGAGTACGTTTCAAACTCAACAGAGTGCGCGACCGTCTTCACTTCTGACATATATAGCTGGTAAGTAATGTAATTTGCATATTCAATGAAATGTGATGCATAGTTGACAGTTAAATTGTATACAAAGTATAATTATAAAATAATTAAGTTTAATTTAAAAATAAATAAAAATATATAATGAAAAAGAAGATAAATTAAACTCTAAACCCGCTCACTACTCCCTACCTTTCCACCATGATTGGTGAGCATTATATAGGTGATCC
>SEYY01018710.1:152500-157500 GCA_009176605.1 Armadillidium nasatum | reverse complement strand
CCTCCCTTAACCGATCTGAGTTGAAAAGATTTATTAGTGTAGAGGAAAGTGTGTTGTACTACATCCGTTATGCAGTTATAAATGTTCACAGTATTAAGATTTTGTGAGGTTTTCGTATCATTGTAATCTGATATTTTTTATATTATAGTGTAAGGGTTTTATGAGTACGAAAAAGAATTTTTCCATACGTGAGAAATGAAATTGACTTTTTATGCTCAGCCCATTGAGCCGTGGTAAACTGTAGAAAAAATAATAAATTTAAAAGAGCTTCCTACAGTCAAAATAAGTTGTTCCAGTTTAAGTCACAGGCTCGTTAGTTCTCCCCTCCCCCACCCTCCTAATATTTTTTTATTACGATATATACGTTACAAATCAATATAAAGAAATGTCATTCGTGCCAAACATATTCTTACCCATATTGAGGTATGAGAACTATTATTCACAGGAAAGTAGCACCTCAATTTCTCATTACTCATTTTATCATTTTCTGAAATTTCTTACTTCACAATAAAATATTTAAGCCAATTTCTACTCAAAATTTAATGATCCTGCAATGCACTGCAATTCATCCCTGTCAAAGGTTGTAGTGAATGCCCTTATCATTAAGACCTACCCTAATAATATCCTAAACCGTTTGTAGCAAAAAGAAGTGTCTTACTTTTTATATCTGCTTTCATTCTTGTATTTTTTAAATTTATATTTTAGGTGTTTGGTTTTCATTGAGGCTTAGAATGTCTCTCACTTCTTCAATTCTATTCCTACATCTTTACCTTTAATTATTTTTTATTTATCTTCATTACTACTGTTCGTTTTTTTTTCATTCTAACTCTATGACAGTATGTTTTCCACTCCGGACACGCTTCTTATATCATCGTTTCTTACTCTATCTAGTCTCGACCCACAATTGTTCTCAACACCCTCATCTTACTCGTCTGTATTTTACTTTTGGCTCTGGTGTTAAGGGTCCACGATTTATGTCTATGTCATGCGTGCCAAACATATTCTTGACAACATGTATATATAGTATATATAAAATACTTGTACATATTACTGTTTTTAAATACTGCGGGATGTACCGATCCCTAAGCAGCGAAAACAGTGAGGTCAGCGCTCCGTTAAACTTGTCAATTCTATGATTTAACTCCAGGGTCATATCATTCCCCGTTCCAAAACATACTCCGAGATATTTAAAATGATCTACTTGTTTCAGTACACCATCTCCCAACACAGTATCCAACTCTCCCTGTTTTCTACCCACCAACATAACTTCCGTCTTCTCCCTACTCTCCTTCATTCACATAGCCTTCTACATTTCATCCCACGCGGCGACGAAATTCTGCAAAGCTCTCTCCCTTTCAGTAAAGGAATACGCCATTCGTCTCCCTCTTCACCAATCTACCACAATAATCCATCATGATTATAAAGAGAATCGGAGAAAGTACACTACCCTGCTTTACTCCGGTCTTAACCTCAAACCAGTCATCGCTATTCAGCTTTGTCTTTACTTTGCACACAATGTAAATACAGTCGCTTTTATAGCTCTGATCACCTTGCTTGGTACCTCATATTTTTCTCTCCAGAAATTCCACAAAATTCTTCTTGGCACCAGGTCAAATGCCTTTTCCAAGTCGACGAAGGCCAGATAAGCTTTTTTTATTAAATTCCCAATTCTTTTCAGAGATCAATTTTAAAGTAAAAACAAATTTGATAGTCGACCTGTTCGGTCTGAATCCATCCTGCCTCTCATCCAGCTTGTTTTCTACTATTTTTCTCAATCTTATCTCCAAAATCCTTTCAAATAGTTTTGCAATATGCGACATACTGTAATTCCTTCAGTCTGTCTTGTCACCTTTCTTAGTTAAACATGGAGCACATTACCGATCTATTCCACGCTTCCGGTGTTTTTCCCTCGTCCCAACATTTATTTACCATTTCCGTCATATATACATATATATATATATATATATATATATATATATATATATATATATATATATATATATAATATATATATATATATATATATATATATATATATATATATATATATATATATATATTAAGGATGGAGCGATACCAAATTTTTACCGATACCGATACCTAAAAATTTACAGGTCCCGATACCCGATACCTGAAAGTATACCGATTACCGATACCGATACCGATACTTTATCCATTCATATATCCAAAATTTTTTAATACCGATAATTAATATATATATATATATATATATATATATAATATATATACCTATATATATATATATATATATATATATATAATATATATATATATATATATATATATATATATATATATATATATATATATATATATATATATACTATATATATAATATATATATATATATATATATATATATATAGTATATATATATATATGTATATATATATATATATATATATATATATATATATATATAGATATATATATATATATATATATATATATATATATATATATATATATATATATATATATATATATATATATATAATATATATATATATATATATATATATATATATATATATATATATATATATATATATATATATATATATATATATATATGATGCTTATTGTTATATGAATTATATTAAAGAAAATCAGTCTATACATCAAATAAATTTGCTGTTATTGCAAAATTGTTTTAGTATTAAAAACAACTGAAAAAAAAATATTACATAAGAATATCTTGTTACAGCAAAATTTTATCTAACTTTAAAATCTTTGCAATTATTAAATTATTTTTAATTCGTAAACTTGAATTTTGATGTCATAGCAATTGGCTTCCTTATCGGAAGGAGTGTTTTTGACATATATTCAGATTTATGTAATAAATTAAGAAGGGTAGTCTTAGCTTTTAAGCTTCCCTAAGATGTAATTTCTTGATACCCAAATCGCAAGGTTAATCCGTGCCATCTTAATTCAATGCCATCTTAATTCAGTGTCATCTTAACAGAGAATTCAGTCCGCATTATCTTAGCCATACTCCTATTTCCTAACTGCTGGCACAAAAATTAACATTTCATTATTTCTTTCACTTTGAGAAGCTTGCCTCTGGTCTTTCTCGAATTTCTAATTGTGGGGGGAAAAAAAAGATTTTTTCAGTTCCTCAAAATTCTTCTACTCTACTAATATTTCTATTCGATATAATCTGTGCAACTATAATATCTCTGAAAACACAACTAAAACCTCCATATATATATATATATATATATATATATATATATATATATATATATATATATATATATATATATATATATATATATATATATATATATATATATATATATATATATATATATATATATATATATATATATACCAAGAGAATGTCACACAAACTAAAGGAGTGTTTTCCTTCTTTCCAGGCACCTCTGTTTTTGTGGAATTCCCTTTCACCTTACGTATTTCCTGCTGAATTTAATCAATTACTTTAATGCTCATGTCTTACTCTCCTATAAAAATTGCGTTAGGTGAATTGAAAGGGAATTTAATTCTTTTTTTTTATTTTAAACCCCTCCTTGATTGAATAGGTTGTGATAATATATATATATATATATATATATATATATATATATATATATATATATATATATATATATATATATATATATATATATATATATATATATATATATATATATATATATATATATATATATATATATATATAATAGTTTTATGCGAAAAACCCTTGTATAAGAACAGATAAATGCATATTGCTTTAAAATTTCATCAACGGAAATAATCAAATTTAAAACACTGTGTTTCAGTTTGTATAATGAAGACCAAATAGTTAGACAATTTTATTCATCATCTCCAACATAATAAAATCACACTAAAAATTGACTTGCATTATACATGCTTGGTAGCAACTTATTTTTAGCTTTTTAATATATAATGATAAACACCGTTAAGATTTGTAAATTAAGGGTGACTGACCGCTTTTATATTTGTTTATCAAATAACGATCTTCACCTCACACATACTAACAAACACACATTCACAAACACATACATCCATATATATATATATATATATATATATATATATATATATATATATATATATATATATATATATATATATATTATATATATATATATATATAAATGAGCATATTCTCTCTTCTTCTCCTTTCCTTGAAAATCATCATTTTAAGTGATTTCAATGTTCACCACCCCCAGTGACTATATAGTTCTCAAGATAAAGCTGTGAATTCGCCTTCTAATATTTTTTAGAATGGAAATCGAGCAGTTAGTAAACTCCCTATCCGTATTCCTGATCATCTTAGAGATGAAATAAACATTGTTGACCTTTCTTTAATTTTTATTCTTCAACTTATCTGTTTAACTCTTTCCTCCTCTGGGCTCCTCCGATGACCTTCTTATATCTGCATCCTCTTCTCTCTCTTAAAGTTTCTCGTAGAAAGACCCCAGATTAAGGCGGGGAAACTAGTAAATGGTCGGACTTCCTAGTACTTGTTTGACTTTCCATGTAATGGCTACTGCTTTGAAGAGATGTACACATGGAGGTGTACATTCCATATTTTTTTCCTTACATTAAAACTGATAAATCTTTGTTTAACTTTTCTTGTCCTCGTGCTTATCGCCACAGAGACTCCGCCTTCAAGAATTACCGTCGTCTTCAAACTATAGAAACTCATTCACCTTATATTTCATCTAGAAATTCATTTAAAATCTATTATTCCCAGAAACAAAAACTTTTTTTTCAGTAGAAGTGCAAAAATCTCTTGTTCCCCTTCCTCAATCCTTTCCTATTCCGATGACAAAATCGCTGTTTTACTTTATGCTTAAGTCGAACTCATCGCTCAGACTTTTACATTTAATTTCACCTTAAACGATTCCGGAGCTATTCCTCCTTTTCACTCCTTTCAACTCATTTATGTCAAAAATTGTGATTTCTACTAAAGGCGTTCTTTCTGCTATCTCTGAGCTTAACACTAA
>SEYY01018710.1:107500-140000 GCA_009176605.1 Armadillidium nasatum | reverse complement strand
AAAGGAAAGTCATTTTTAAATTATAATATAATATATCCCCTTTATGGACATTAGCTTTCTGCGTTCCACTTTATTACTTCTGAAAATGTTAAATTTGACTAGGATTAAATTTGACTAGAAAAGAGAGTAAATCACGCCCTATCATCTTAGGATTATTCTCAATTTAGATTTTGGGCAAAATAAGTAAATATGTACAGTTAAATACATATATTTTTAACTTCTCTTTCTAAATATTAACTGTTATATATATATATATATATATATATATATATATATATATATATATATATATATATATATATATATATATATATATATATATATATATATATATATATATATATATATATATATATATATATAGCAGGTTACAAAAAGAATAATGGTCTTACCTTCTAATATTAACTGCATAACTTTTAAAAATATACATATATATTTTTCTTCCTTTTCAGAGGCTAATGCTTAGGCCAAATATGGAAACTAGCTTGAGAGAAGCTTTAGCTCCATGCTGCTCGTCAAACCACAAAGAGCCATTGACAGTCTTATGGCTTCCAGGAAGGAGATCATCATACAGGGTAACCCAACTCCAAGATATGATAGTAAAATCGTGCGACTGTTTTGGTTAAAATACTAACAAAAAAAAATCAGAAAATTCTCTTCCAAATGGAACTGTGATTCTTGAAATTTAAATGGTTTTCATTGATTTTTTTTATTTATTAGCAAAGCGTGTGTTGTTGGAAGTGGTGTTTATGATGCTAAGTCGAACTAAATAAGAATATATGAAGGAGAGCTAGGAATAAATAACTTTTTATAATAAAAATGTACAAAGTAGCCTCTTTTTCAATGAAATGTGATCAAGATATTTTAAAGGCTCTTCTAATATATATATATATATATATATATATATAGTATATATATATATATATATATATATATATATATATATATATATATATATATATATATATATATATATATATATATATATATATATATATATATATATATATATATATATATATATATATATATATATATATATATATATATATATATATATATATATATATATATATATATATATATATATATATATATATATATATATATATATATATATATATATATATATATATATATATATATATATATATATATATATTATATATATATATATATATATATATATATATATATATATATATATATATATATATATATATATATATATATAATATATATATATATATATTATATATTATATATATATATGAGTACGAGGAAGAAAAAAGTGACTGTGATAAAATTTGTTTTCCTTTTTGTAAATTATTTTTATTAAATAAACAATAAAATTCTATTAGTAATTTAAGTTTCCTCTTATCTATACCGTAAAGTTGCTTCTTTAATTTCATTTCTAAAGATTTGATACTGAATATCAGATTATAAAGTGCTTCAGAAATCCAGGAATGAACAAACGTCTGGAATGAAAAAACATTTGGACTCGCCTTGTAATAAATTTGCTTATAATTTCTTAGATATTTAATTGCCAACAGCAATCGAATGATCATTTCATTAGCTACTAAGGACTAGAAAACTTCAAGAACATTAAGAACATAGGAAGATTAGATTGGAGTAAAAAAGAACACAAAAAAATCAATGGTTTTCCTTCCACCATTGAGAGATAAGATATATACCAGGGTTTAATTTTTTTTAGGTCACCACCCCAACATTTGTTTTGATGCTATGTTGAAAATCGATTCTCAAAATAAAATAAAATAAAATAAAAAATATAAATTACAAGCTAATGAAACGAAAAAGCAATGAAATGAGAAAGAGGATCATTAATACTGAGTAGAAGTTTGAAATAGAAGAGAACTAGAGAATATCGATATTAATTCATGAAAGGAAAGAAATAAATATCGTTTGTTACTGCAGTAACATTGCAAAGAAAAAATCAAAAGACAAGGTTACAAAACACTTGCCGAATACATTATATATATATATATAATATATATATATATATATATATATATATATATATATATATATATATATATATATATATATATATATATATATATATATATATATATATATATATATATATATATATATATATATATATATATATATATATATATATATATATATATATATATATATATATATATATATATATATATATATATATATATATATATAATATATATATATATATATATATATATATATATATATATATATATATATATATATATATATATATATATATATATATATATATATATATATATATATATATATATATATATATATATATATATATATATATATATATATATATATATATATATATATATATATACTATATATATTGCACTCATCCAAGAAAATCGCATGCTCTGTCTCAAAATTTGTTCTGGCTACAAACCTGTTTCAAGGATTTTAGAAGGAATACAAGTGAGAGCAATAGGACGATAGTTAGAAAGATCAGAGCAGCTACCTTTTTTCGGAATTGGTAGGACAAATGCACTCTTCCAACACTGAGGGAAAGTTCTAGTATTAAGACCTAGAGAGAAAAGTTGCATGAGGGACGGAGCTAGCTCAAAAGTACACTCTCTTAAAATTCGGGAATAAAGTTCTCAAACTTTTTTCACATATATATATTATATATATATATATATATATATATATATATATATATATATATATATATATATATATATATATATAATATATATATATATATATATATATATATATATATATATATATATATATATATATATATATATATATAAATATAAGTCTAACTACTTCTCTAGACTGTTATATCTCCGGCCTACCCAAATTTTATGATCCTCTATTTAGAAATTTCATCGTACGCAATGATGAATGTTTAGGTTCCTCTCATATTACTCAAAATAGGAATCAGGCTAAATGGTTCAGCATTCTTAAAGATTTAGAACCATTGATTTGGTAACCATTATCACGGATCATCCTATATTACCAGTTCTTGAACACTTTTGATCTATGCTTTATCACTAGATCTTTTCCCATTAATTAATACACCATTTTCCCTTTTTTTTGGTATAAGTGTCTCTGAAAATAATCATAGAGCCCCAAAATATACTCTTTTCCCTCCTGCTGCCCTAAAGTATTTTTTGTCAATTTAATTAATCAGTATAACTGTATTAGCATTGAGTAGCTTCTAAGTTAACTTTCCTTGGAAAGACAACCACTTTAGCACTGAAAACGCCTCGGAGTTTGTAGAAAATGTGAGGCCCATTATCTCTAATGGGATGACAAGGTTCTTTCCATGATTCCATCTTCATCTCCAAAAACCATACTTCGACTATTCTTGTTCTAATACCATTCAGGAAAGATACATTGCTTACTGTAAATGGATAGGCTTTCATTCTGTTCCTCTTGTCAATTTTCATTCAGCTCGGAATTATTGCAGGTATATTATTCTATGGTTCAGGTGTAGTTTCATTAGACGTTTTATTCATTTTTCTTGGAAAAAAGCTTCAATAAGAAGAATTTTAAAGGCTTGTAATGGTTCTTAAAATATTTCTAGCCTTTTGCTGAAATATTTCTAGTAACTTGCGTAAACATTTATTTTATTTTCTTATTTATTTCTTCTTCTAACTCCACCCTGTGCATCATCAACTACAGGCTTGATCAATATTGCATCTCCTTCATTTTATCCCAACTTTTTAGAGAGGATTTATCTTCTAAGATCTGTTTTTCTCCTATGTTTGACTTTCCATATCTCAAACCTTGCGTCAACTCTCACCTGAAAGGTATGCATTAGTATAGGCTTGAGTGATGTTTTTGTGGTTTTGTTTCTTAAATTCTCTTCAACAGGGCTTTGTTGCCAGCAGCATCAGAAGTGTTTTATTTAGAAAAATTTTAATTTTATTACTGATGTTTAAATTATTTGTGATGATTCATCTATATGAATATAAATTGTCTTATACTTAATTTATTAAGAGTTTTCAAATAATTTGTCACAACGCAATATCGTTCACGTAGTCAGATAATGTACTCATATAAGTAAAATGAGAAAGATTTTGGCAGATGCAGGCGACTTCAAAGTATGTTTTATTTTAAATAAAACTTTTACATATTTGTTCTTATAAAGTAAGAAATTTCGTACAAAAATTATTTGATTTTAAAATTTACTATTTTCTGCAATTTTCTTTTAATAAAACATAGACTTCTTTTTAAAAGAGATACCATAGAATTTGGAGATATCTAAAGTCTATGGAGATGTATCAGACCAACATGGCAACATTGTTATAGTCTAGATTTTTCTAATTATCAGTTGTAGAACTAGGCTTAATAAGTGTGAAAGCCTGAGGATATTAGAAATGGCTTTTATGTAACAAGATAAGTTTTAGAAATTTTTTGTTTAACTGTGTATTAAGATTACCGAACATATTTTTCTGTTTTAACTTAATGTCTTTTGTTTTATGTTATTTTAAAACTCTAATTGATTTTTACTTTTTTTTCGTAATGCTAGCATAAAGTAAACCCACATTAGAACAAGATTGTGTTCTGCCTTTTTCTTTTTAATTTTTTTTTTTTTTTATGTTAGAAACTAGGCCTAGTCTATTTTGAGGCCACAAAGAACATAAGAAAGTAGTGACAGTAAGAAACTACAAGGGTCTATCAAGACTGTACCAGTCAAAAAAGACAAGTTGCTATTCACTATGAGAATAGCTCATCTCAAACTTTAGTTTTCCTCATTGAAATAATTCACTCATAGTTATACATGTACCAAGTCAAATTATAAACAAGTTTGTTAAATTAATATTCAAAACTGAATCACCAATATCACAAAGGATTTTCATACCCAACAAAATTTGACTTTAAAGGCGAGTCATTCATACTAGCCTATATCTTGATCATTGGGTTAATATGCAGTTTACTTCTCTTACCTGGCATTTAGTTATTATTCAAGATATAAGCTGGAAATGTAATGCATATTGAAGAAAAACTTTAAATTTGGTGGAAAAACAAATTCAATAAATTTAAGAATGTTTAAAGTATTACAAATCCTGTTATAAAATATAATTAGGCAGACAACTGAAAATGCCTATTTCTTATAGCAATATAGGCGAGAACATCATAAAAAAATATCCAGATTTAGTAAGAGTCAAGTCAAGGTTAGGTTGTCGAATTTAGTTTATTAGATTAATTTAGATGTATTCTTAAATTAGTTTCGATATATTTTCCGATTATCTTTCTCTGCCCAATTTCTTACGTAATGTCAAAGTTGCAGATGACAGCCAATCTTTATGATATTCAAAATCTATTTTTATTACCTTGTGCATTTTTGTGAATTTGTTTTCCCCAATTATTTAAATAATTATTCTTTAATATATATGGTAAAGGTGTAGATTGTTTCTGAGTTTTGATTGTTAGAAAATATCGATAATCGAAAATATCGAAGAGGCCTAACATAAATAAGAACGTTGCCGGGAAATAGAGGGCTACGGCCCTATTACACCACATATACACACAATTATTATTACTTACTTTTCTAGCGAACCTAATTCGACTTATCATAACCTGAACTACCGAAGTTGCCTTAAAAGAGGCCTAACCTACACAAGAAGTTGCCGTAAAAGAAGACCTAACCTACACAAGAACGTTGGCGCGACATACAAGCCTAGGGCCGTATTACAGCACAAAAAAAAAATAAAAATATATAATATATATATATATATATATATATATATATATATATATATATATATATATATATATATATATATATATATATATATGAGAAGAAATTATACTTATATTTCGAATATTCATATTTAAACAACAACAACAACGCACCACAATGACAGTCAAACGTAACCTAAATTTTGTTTAAAAAAAATTATAGGTATAAAGGTATCGATTAAAATAAAATATCAACATAAAAAAATATTGATATAAAAAATATCAAAACTCAGAAACAATCTATACCTAAGCCAATAACCAAACATACTCATATTACTCATTAAAAATATTTCATATATGAAACATTTTTTAAAACTTTTCTTTTTTTTCTTTTTCAGGTTACCCATTAAAAAGAGCAAAAATTGAATGATATCAATTTCAATTAAAGAGAAGTTTCAGAACTTAATAAAAGTATGAGTCCATCTTTATTATTAACCTAACATACATAAAATTCTTGTAAGTTTTCTGAAGTTACTCTTTATCTTAATACCAAGTAAGTTTGTATTTTAGGCTAATTTAAGGAATATATTTTGGATATTAGTATGGAATGTTAGATAATGAAAACCATATTTTTTAATATTTTACTAATTTGTTTTTATCTATATAAAAGTTTTATAAAAGGAAATAATTTATTTTTATTATTTTTTTTATATATTTAATCTATTTTTTTTGATAATTACCTGATACCTATAATTTTTTTTTGAAGTTATTATATATATATATATATATATATATATATATATATATATATATATATATATATATATATATATATATATATATATATATATATATATATATATATATATATATATATATATATATATATATACTGCAAATATTGTCTTAACAAATTGTTGGAACAAGTGGCAAAAAATGTCACAGTAAAATTTTCAATAGAGAATAGACATGTTAAGAATAAGAAAGTCGCTTCACTGATTTATTTCTATTAAGAAAATAACTGATGAAAAAATTTTTGTTGACATTTTTGCCACTTGTTCCAATGATTCATTAGGACAAATTTTTGCAATATATAATATATATATATATATATATATATATATATATATATATATATATATATATATATATATATATATATATATATATATATATATATTATATATATTTATTTATTTATTTATTTATTTATGAACCAACTGGGGCTTAAATTTTGCTAGGGTCAGGACTGGGGTTCTGGCCAGGGTTGCCTAAAATTTGTAAAGATGTCAAAAGCATTGAAATTTTAGGTTAAGAAAATTAGATATAATTTTAATTGAGATTTATTAATTATAAGGAAGGAATAGAATAGTCAACATTCACTTAAATAAATGATTTTATGCATTTTCTCCAGAAAATATCAGAAAATTACAGATTTTATATAATAAAAGTTTAAAAAGGTACAAAATTTTTTTATTTTTCTGATTCACGCTAGTGATTTAACAGGTTTACTTAGGTAAAACTCTAAATTAAAGTTTGAAAAAATGTAAGATATAAAATTTAAAGTTTAAAAAGGTAAAAAAAAATTTCAAATTTTTTTTTTCTGATTCACATTAGTGATTCAACAGGTTTACCTAGGTAATTCCGTAAATTAAAGTTTGAAAAATAATGTAAGATATAAAATTATCAATATAACCTGTATTTATGTATATCATTGCTATTTTATTGCTGTGTATCAAACTTGTATCATTTAGGTACATTATTTCAAAATTATTATTTAAAAGATCTAAAAGATCAGCTTTAGCAGAATGGGAGCATTTACAATGTTCCAGGATAGGCTCGAAATAGGTAAATGTAACATATGCAGCCAGGAAATTAGAAGAAGCACCTCTGGGTGCCCTAAGTAAAAAATTTTCAACCAAATCTTTATGGGGGCATCTAAAATAAAAACACAAAAGAACATTCACTAGCAGAAGAGGAGCGGTCAAAAGAAACAGAAAAGGAAAAGAAAATATTGAAAAAACAAGAAGAAAAATCTTAAATTTCTTATATTTTGTTTGATTTAATCCACCATTAATAAGTATAATTTTCCATTTTAGCTCTAGCAGGTAAACCCTGTTTTCTCTGATTTTTAGCCGGTGTCAGAGCTGGGCCATGGCCCCAGTCAGTCCATATATATATATATATATATATATATATATATATATATATATATATATATATATATATATATATATATATATATATATATATATATATATATATATATATATATATATATATATAGTGAGTATATGAATGGGTTATGTGAAAAAATAAAAAGTCTTTTTAAACAAAGGAGTGCTTAATACTACAGTTTGAAATTGAGAAAATGCAACAGGTGACAGGGAATCTACCAATGAGGATCAACATATGAATATGGATTTTGCTTTCATTATTATTATATATATATATATATATATATATATATATATATATATATATATATATATATATATATATATATATATATATATATATATATATATATATATATATATATATATATATATATATATATATACTTAAAAGATAAAAAAAAAAAAATATCCTAGTATTCATTGTGTCTTGTGTGAAGAGAAGGTGGAGAGACTCATACTTTTCCAGCCTGTGCTCTCTTCCATTTTATTAAAATAATTGGTTGAAAATCACTCTCAACCTGGATTGTGAAGGGTGAGCCGATCAGTGATCTATGACTTGCCATGCAATAATAAATCTATTTACAATATGGATCCATTCTTGAACTATTAGGAATGAAATTTAAAATTATTAAAATGGCACTATAATTTTGTAATTTTTTTCAGATTAGTCATGTTTTGGAAATATAATTCCCCATCATCTGTTCAGATTGATGCACTACTACAGCAAGAAGTATGAACGCTTATTTATTTTATATATAATTTATATTTTAAAAATTTAGTTAGTTAATGGGGAATAACATTTTTTTTTTAATAACATTTTTTTCTTGAATTTCATATTTCGTATTATTGCAAAGATATTAACATTTAGTATTGGGAAGAGTCATTAAAAAAATAAATAACTATGAAATTGAGTGTTGTTAAAGGTTATATTCAACAGCACTGAGAAATTAAAGTTAGTATAGCTTTTGTCTTTATTGAAAGTGACAACTTGATTATTGTATAGACATATTTGAGAAATATAGAAAAGGTTAGTATTTTATATATGTAATGAAATTTACTGGTATTGCTACTTTTGAAGTTCTTTTTTACTCTGAATTGTCATAAATGGGAATTAGTTTTGTATTTGAAGCTGATATTTTATATTTTTATGGCAAGGTATTTTAAGCTTTACTGTTTTGAGGCTCATCTTATTCTAGTTTTATAACATTTTCTCTTCATTTCCTTTCTCAGTGAATCCCTGCTCTTTTTAATGATATTTCAGTGCTGTTCCCTTATTGATTAGTAAAATCTTTTGTGTACATGTTTCATTGAAAATCGAACTATTATTATTATTATTATTATTATTATTATTATTATTATTATTATTATTATCTACTACTACTACTACTACTATAACTATTACTATTTTCTCCCTCAGAATGTCTCACTTCAGGAACTTATGGATGAGGATGAGTTACTGCAGGAATGCATATCTCAGAACAAGAAAGTTATTGATTAGTAAGTTATATATATATATATATATATATATATATATATATATATATATATATATATATATATATATATATATATATATATATATATATATATATATATCAAAAACAAAATCTCTCTATCATTTTTCTATCCATAAATGTATAGTATTCTATCATGCCTTATATTTAGCACAGTACTAAATTTATTAAAACTCGAGGAAGAAAAATGTCGCTTATGGCATGTATTTTTTATTCTTCTTTCAGTTTTATATTGATTTGACTATAAAAATGCTGTGGATTAGTTCGTCAGAAATAGGAAAATAGAGATTTAAACAAAGAAGATGATTTAATGAGATACCCGTCTCTTGATTATGATCTTAATGTTCTAGACTCAATTGCAATTGTTAATTGAATTGTTAAATCAATCCTTAGGAAGATAATTTAGAAATATTTCAATTCCTTTGCTCTTATCTGATTTTCATTTTGGCTTCTGGACATAAGAATTTATTAGGGAATTTTTTTCCCCTTTCTGATACTTGGTTTTTTACATTTTGAAATTACAGTAAATCTTTTGCTGTTGTACAGAGAGGATCAAAACTGGCATTCACCTTTATTTTCTCCCTTTCCTCTATAAAGCTTCTGCAAGTTTCTCTGTAACCTACTCTAAGACTGTTTCTAAATTTCTTGAACATCTCTCTGTTTGCCATTGTTCTGTTTTATTTTTTATTATTAGTAGTATTATTATTTATTATATATATATATATATATATATATATATAGCTTATTTGTCTTTCTGTTTGTTCTACGCCCGAATAGCAATTACTATGTTCATCGATGGTCTTCTATTTTGAACCTACTCACCATTCAGGCCAATGATTTAATGTTAAATTATTTTCATATAGTATGAATCACTAATCTGAATAAGAAAATTAAATACTATTATGTTGTTTAGGCCTCTTGGAGAAACTAACTTGTTTTGCATTATATCTATCCTTAGCTGGGAAGAAGAGAAAAAAGGACACTGTATTACATATTGGAAATTGTATAGTACTTTCATTACATATTAAATAATTTCTTTTTATAATTTTCATATTTATCTACAGCTGTAAGATGTTAAAAAATTAACAACAAACCTTGTGTTTCCTTTATTTTATAATTTTGAAAAGATTACCATGTCTCAGACAATTTCTATATATATATATATATATATATATATATATATATATATATATATATATATATATATATATATATATATATATATATATATATATATATATATATATATATATATATATATATTAGGGATGGAGCGATACCAAAATTTTTACCGATACCGATACCAAGACTTCCAAATTCACCAATACCGATACCTAAAAATTTACCGGTACCGATACCTGAAAATATACCGATACTTTATCCATTCATACACCAAAATTTTTACCGATACCGATACTAAGATTTTCAAATTTACCGATACCGATATACCTGAAAATATACATATACTTACCGATACCGATACTTCACTCTATCCCTAATATATATAATATATATATATATATATATATATATATATATATTATATATATATATATATATATATATATATATATATATATATATATATATATATATATATATATATATATATATATATATATATATATATATATATATATATATATATATATATATATATATATATATATATATATATATATATATATATATATATATATATATATATATATATATTATTATTAAAATTTCATGAAATATTTATATTTACAGTTTAACACAACCAGAAACTCTTGAAGCGTTAGTATCATATGTCGTGACAGATCCTTCCCCAGATCGAGAACTGAAAGTACGATTTAAATATGCTAATTTGGCATCTGAGTTGCTTACTTCTGATGTACCAGCTATTGTGGAGAAAGTTGCTTCATCCTCCAATTTACTACAAATGCTCTACCAGTATGTCTTTATTTATATCTTTAAAGTTTCACATTCCGTTACTAATTAATTTTTCTGTGAGGACTAATAAAAGTAAATGAAAAAGGAAGAGTTAATAAAATAAAGCTTCCTATTTTGTATTCTAATTTCAGAGATTTGAGTGTAATAGTAAAATGTGTTAAATTTACTTATAAAACGTGCATAATATTCCTCATATTAGTAAAGCTTATTTGATATTTTACATGTTAATGTTTTGAAATAATAATAATAATAATAATAATAATAATTTGATTGATAGGTTCCTTGAAAAAGAAAAGCCTTTGAATCCACTTCTTGCTTCCTTTGTGTCAAAAGTATTTGGTATGCTTGTACAACGAAGATCAGAACAAGTAAGGTTATTCTTTTTCTTATTTGTGTGTTCGCTTTTTTTTTTTTTTTTTTTTTTTTTTTTAGCATGGATTATTGTTTCCACTTTACCATCTATTTTTTTTTACTAATTTTAACTTGCATATTTTATTTTTAAATTGAAACTATTTTCAGTGGTTTATTTGTTTCATGAATATTCATAACCTTAAATTTTATTATAACATTATTGGAAATTTTTGTTGTTCATATTCTTAAAAGGCAGTTTATTTTCTTAAACTTATTAATTAACCATTAGTGGTAAAGTAGTTAACAAAATTATCTTTTTTCTCTAGCATATAAATATATAAATATTTTTTGTAGGTTAATTATATTGCTTAATAAACTCTGTGTTGTACTTTCATTGTTATTTTTTATTTTTTTTTATTTTTGGAGGGGGGTATACTCATGAACCTCTAATTCTGTGATAAACTTTCTTGCATTAATTTTAAAATTAGATTTCTAAATACTAATTTTCTCATTAAAAAAAATGTATTTTCATTTTGAAAATTTTTAGATTTAAATTTAACAATAATTCATTGTTTAACGTTAACTTGACTATTTTATGTAGTTGAGAAATTAATCAAAATTTAATAGCTTAATTCTTTTACTTCACCTCATGCACATGTGTCTACTCTGAATTGCTTAGCATGTTTTTTTTTTTTTTTTTGTTTATTGTTCTGTTGTAAATGTGCATTTGTGCTTTCAAAAGGAAAACGTTAAATATTTCTGTCATGATTCGTAAAGTTAATAAATTATGATTAAAGAAAAGGAACAAATATTTATAAAGAAAAGGAACAAATATTTAACATATAATAAAAATTTATTGTTGTAGTATGCCAGCATAGTGTATGCGATAAAATGGCATTCCTGCGTAGCAGAAATCATGGGTTTGATACCTAGAGAGAGAATTTCTAGAAAAATTTCTTCTCGATTAATGGCAAAGAGTCCCCAATGTTTGAACTTAACAAAATATAAAAAAGTAGCTGAATTTGGAGATTTAGAAAAGGATTCGAAAAAGTCACATATAAAGTAGAATGGCAGAATAACAACAAAAGAATTAATAAGGCAAAGCTATGTAAACAAAATGATGTCTTCAAGTTGTAGGTATTAGTTGAATAGGGAGACTGAAAGAGTTTAACTTAGCGATATAAGAGAGATTAAAAATAAGGGATCAGATAAGGATTGAGGTTTTATTTGAAAGTCGAATGGAAATATTATGAGTTAACGTAGATCTAATACTTTCCATTATTCTTACTATTTTGAAACTGTATATCATTTATATATATTTTATAGGGTTATAACTTTTTAGCCATAAAATTAGTATAAATTATTATACTTTGCAATTTTGTTTTTTTGTCCATAAAGATAAAATTTATGATTTATTGATTAATGTGAATATTTAAGTAGTTATTAAATTAATGTTATGCTGAAGTGAAGTTGGTAAACTATAAATTAAAAACTTTTTATTTTTAAAATAGAAGGGTTATAATTAAAGTATGAAATATATATTGTTGGGAAGATAGTAATAAAGAGATAATCAAATTTAGGGAAAGGTATTTTACGAGTACTTCTAAAATGAAATTTTTAAATATGTAGTGAGACTCTGAAAGAATAGGAAGGAATTAGACTTTGATATTGAATTTGGAAAAGTAGATGATTATACGCTAAAGAAAAAGGATTTTTATGAAATAAATTTTATATTAGTTTTAATGTAAATAAGTTACGCTGATGGTGTAAGTAGTAGTAGTTATAGTCTACTAATGAAAATATGTAAAAAAAAAAACAATCATGGTTATAAGTAAAAACTGTTAAACTATCGGAAATAGCTGGATCATAGAAATAAAATTAAGATGGACATACTTTCTATTTTGAAAGTTATCAAAGATTAATAATCATTGAAAAGGTTTATGGTTGATGGCATTGATTAACTCTTAACATCGATTTTTTTTTCCTCTAATTTTGTAGTAAGACAGCAAAATTAGAGAAATTAGTGGTGAAATATATAAAATGAAGATGAGAGATTAATTGAGAGATTGAAGGCAGATGAACAATATTGTGTGTGAGGGTTGTAATATGAAATGAAAGTAAAGATATGTTTAAAGATTTGTACATCCTATCATTGAATTGATTTTGAAACGGTTTGTATAGTTTTGTGATTTTAGTTCTGAGTTAAAGAAACTATTATTATCTTTTTGAACCAGTATTGTTTTACTCATTCTATCATTCTTTTTTTGTGCTGGTATTCCACAATAAAAGTACATTTGTTTTTCTTTTTTCTTGTCGGTGTTGATGTAACAAATAAATATGTAAATAGTACCAGTTAAAAAATTTTCTATTAATATTCTTGTAAAATATATAGATATTTTGCTGTACAATTTATTAGTGATGTTAAAAATGATAATGTAATGCAGACATGAAAACATGAACACCCATAGATGAGGTTCACATTTTTCAATATTTTGGATTCTGATCTTCAACATATCAAATCTACTTTAAAAATATATTTTAAAACTCTCTGTCAAAGAAAAATTGGTTTGAAATTCCTATTAATTCTGTAATTACTAATACTGTAAAGAAGCAGAAGTGATGGAGAGGAGGAAAGGTTTGTAACTGGGATTAGGACTCAGCCCATCATGCATCCCACAAACCACTTTTGCGAACCTCTACCTATTTACAGATGGCTGTTAAAGCAGGTTGTTGAATATTGTTATACATTGAGCACAAGTTATCTCAATTTATGATATTTTTCTTCATTTTTTTTTCTAACATCAGAGAAGTTTAGTGTCATTTGGTGTCCTTTTTTTTTATATTCATTTAAATTATTTTGTTCATCATCATTGATTTGTTAAAAAAGTAATTTCATTGCATCAATTACATTAGAATCAATTATTATTTTTCCTTCTTATATAGTTTTAGAGCATAATAACAATATAGTGGTGATCCAAGCATTGCCTGTTAACATGTCTTGACTTATTGACAATATCAAACTCTCATTCACTTCTGTTGTGTGCAAAATCATTCAAGCAAACAGTTTCATCACGTGGGTATTTCGTGGATTATATTCGACTTTAGTTGTTGAAGGTTATCTTGGTTCGAAAAGTCATAGCCAAAGGTAGATAACCATGTTTATTTGGCGTGGATGCGAATACAGATACTTTTAATAGGGTGAATGCTAATGCAGGTATTCTTAACAGTCTAAATGTTGATGCTGTACATCAACAATATATATATATATATATATATATATATATATATATATATATATATATATATATATATATATATATATATATATATATATATATATATATATATATATATATATATATATATATATAATATAAAATTTAAACTGATTTCAATTTTTTTTCTTTATTTTATAAAGCATGAATTAAAGTTGTAATTGAAATTATAATTATAACTTTATTAAGTAATAAAATAATATATTTAATTATTTTTAAGATTACTGGTTAAATATAAATTACATATGCAAAATAAAAAATAGGTTGTAGTTGTCTTTTTTTTTTTTCTTAATGCTCTATATATATATATATATATATATATATATATATATATATATATATATATATATATATATATATATATATATATATATATATTATATATATATATATATATATATATATATATTTCAATTTTAGTGAAGAAGGCTTTATAATATTTTAACTAAATCTCATTTCCTTAGCCTTTTAGATATTAATATTGAATTTAATAACTAGCACAAAGTTTTTATACTAATATTTTTCATTACCTGCTCAAGTCTTTTGTAACTTTTTAACTGCTGATATTTTATTTAAAAAGTGTGATAGACATAGGAATTTGAAATTAAAAACGTCTTGTTCTCAATGAAGAGTAAGAGATGCATATGGAATTAATATTATGCAAGACCATCATTTTTGCTGCTGTAGAACTTCTGTATCAACTATTTCTTTTAAAATCCTATTCTCTCTCCCCTTAAGAACTGGTACTCCTATCAGTTCACTTGCTTCCAGGTTTTGGATTTCCTTAAGTCTAGAGGCGATTTTGTAGAATTGGCTGTGAAGCATATAGGAACGTCAGCTATTATGGATTTACTTATTAAGCTTATTTGTGGTGTAGATGATGATAATCAAGAGTTAAAACGAGGAATTCATCAGGTAAGTATCTCTTTAAACTTATAATATGTGAGAATAGATTAAGAGTTAAAATAATTTAAGTTTTAGTAAAACTTTAAAGAACTTATTTTCTTTCTTAAGTTGCAAAAGTAAGAAGGAAATCTTAGTTTATTGGTAATATTCTTCTACCATTGAACAATAAGAATTCTTCTAAAAATAAATAGATTAGAATGATTTAAAAAAAAAAAAATTTAAAATACTTTAGTTCCAAATATTTAAAATATTATATTTTCAAATTGTTTTTGTCATTGTCAAGTGCTATTAATAAACTTGAAATTACAGATGTTTGTGATCTCTTTATTTGATTCATTGAGTAAGTGATACTAGGTGGTGGGAAATGACAAGTAATATTACTCCAAAGGTATTTTATCTTGGGATATATTTAGAAACTTTATGTAATTGATGAATTAATTTAAAATTCTCTCTTTTGTCAGTAAGACATTTCCATTGCTATCTTTGAACCTTTCCTCTTATGATGGTAATAAATTTGTTACAACTTCGTTGATTATGAAAAAAAAAAAGAGATAAAAATAAATCTGTTGGTTATGCTATTTTATGAAACCAATTTGTTGTAGGTATGCTTCCACCATATTTTGCCTGGAGGGAAACAATTTCAATAATATAACAGAAAATAAGGTTTCGCATTTCACAAAAAAGCGACCTGATAAAGAATTTATAATATAGTTATTACAATATTTATATTTTTTTTTTTTTGCAATAAAACATGCAGAAAGTATAGAAATGTGTTTAAATTAATATTTAAAGACATTATTTCATGCAGTCAATTATTATTTTCATCCCAGTAGAAGATGGTCAAATGATTAAATATATCGTGGAAACAGGAAGAATTTTTTTTCTTTTTGTGATATTGGTAGGGTTCGATTAATTTTGTTTTTCTTTTTACACATAACTATACTCTTGGGCAAAATCCTAATCTTGGATGGTGGGGTCATACTATGCCTTATACAGTATAATATATATATATATATATATATATATATATATATATATATATATATATATATATATATATATATATATATATATATATATATATATATATATATATATATATATATATATATTTCTCGACTCTAAATTGAAATAAAGAGTAAATTTTTGAATGAATGAAACATATTAAAAGAATTGTTTTCATTTTTTTTTTTTAACTACTGAATTACTCCCAACATATTTAAGATAAATTCCCAACTTTTGTTGATGTTTTGTGTTTTTTCTTAAATTAATATAATTTGATACATTTTTTAATTAAACCTTTTAAAGTGATTAGTACAAACTTACTTATTTATTTATCATCTGTAACAATTAAAGCATCACAGAAAACTGCTAATCTTCAAAATTTTAGCATAGAGAGACAATTGACCGATTGTTATAATATTAATACAACATATGAAACAAAGAAATTTTTTTTTGTTTTAAAGAGAAGAGGTTTAATCATTAATATTTTTATATAATATTACATAATGCGTTAGATATGAGTGTTGCATAATCCAGTATTTGTATATTGGAAACACTTATGTGCTTGAATAATTGTATTGAACCTGTTCATAATAATTTAAAACTATTGCTTATAATTTATTACCCTTAAATTCCTACTATATAGTTTAGTCTGAAACTTTGTAACCTTTTTGATATTGTTCTGGTGATGATTTAAAGTTCAAGCAATTGTTTATTTTATTTGCAGTGGTTAAATGAGAGTCATTTGGTTGAACAGTTAGTTGAAAAGCTTGCCCCAGACTGTGATTCTGAAGAACATTCTAGTGTAGATCAACTTTTATGTGAATTAATTATAAAAGGTCAAGACACTCCAAATGGTGGATCAGATTCCCAAACAAACGGGTCACAAAGTAGACTTTTGGGAACTTTAGAAAGGTGTGTATATATATATATATATATATATATATATATATATATATATATATATATATATATATATATATATATATATATATATATATATATATATATATATATATATATAATCTTATGTATGGTATTACAGACACATAGTGTTTTCATTTTAGTATGACAAGGTAACCATAATGAGGAAACACTCATTTTTTTTTTACATTGATATTTCATTGATATGTCCCACAAAAATCTGGATTTACATCTAGTTGCATTGATATATATATATATATATATATATATATATATATATATATATATATATATATATATATATATAATATATATATATATATATATATATATATATATATATATATTATTTATATTTATATTATATATATATATTGTATTAAATTTAATATTTTTTGTTGACAATAACCATTTTTAGGAAACTTTTTTTTTTTTTTAATTATTGTTATTTCATTGATGTGTCCCATAAAAATCTGGATTTACATCCAGTTGCATTGAGATTTTCAGAAAATCAAGGAAATTTCATTAGATTTCTTGATATTTGTAGATGTAAACTAATATCAACTAACTTATGTAAACATGTGAATAGAAAGTTATTTAATTTAATTAATATAAAAATAACCATAGTTGGAAAAAAAAAATATATATGGGGTCTAAGATATTTAAAAGACTGGCAGCAACCATCATTAAAATTATTGGATCCGATGTTATATTCAAAATATTAGTAATTATTTTTTTATTTCATTTATAATTAATTAATCACCTGAAATTTGCTATAATTATAATATTTAATAATTTATGTACAAAAATATTTGATTAATTAGATTCATAGAAGTTACTGTATTAATATAAAGGTCTAACCAACGAGTGCAATAAGAAGGCCTCGACCTAAGATCTCGATGTTTGCTTACATCTTGTTAGCATCAATATTCACTGTAACGAAAATTAAAGAATGTTGAATTTGAGGATATTCATCTCAGATTTAAAGATCTTGAAATTTGAAAAAATTTGAAAATCGTTCATGAAACTTTACTGTGGGACACGTCCATTTTTTGGTTTAAAATCTAAATGAAACCACTACTAATCTCTGTTTACCTATTACTTAGTTGTAGTACTGATCAGTACCTTGTACCAAAAAAAATCAATTTAGATGTCTGTCCAGATTCTTATATATATATATATATATATATATATATATATATATATATATATATATATATATATATATATATATATATATATATATATATATATATATATATATATATATATATATATAATTTCTTTATTTGTGTTTATTTTTCTTAGTATTTTTTTTACTTGGATATTTTCTTTTTCCTATATTTCAGTAAGGATGTAATTAACAAATTAATGGATACTCTACTTCACGAAGAAAGGAGTGAGTCGTCAGTTTCCCATGTGATAAATATTTTGTTAACTTTATTATCTTATAGGGGATCTCATAAGCAATCAAAGTAAGTTACATTCGTTCTTTTAAAAGGGATATTTTTACTTATAAATAATTGTATGGGGAAAATACCAACAGAGACATATTTAAAATCATAAAGAGATGATGACTAGTTGAAAGTCGAAAATTTGTGTTAGTTGTTGTTTGTTCTTAATTTTTATTTTTTTTTTTTTTAAAGTTTATTCCTTTCATCTGAATGAGGGATTGAACCAGTTCCTTCTAGTAATTCTATTGTAGCTGCTTTTTGTATTTTGTGTTTAGATAATAAGTTATGAAATGTGTTAATTTCTTCAGTTGTGATGTTTTTATTGAACATAAATATTAATATACTTGAATTTATCTGCCTAATTGAAAAGCAAGTTTAACAGAGGCGATACTTTGTTAATTTCGAAATTTAAATTTTCACATGTTCACTTATTAGTCAACTTTTTCCTTTTTGTTAAATATTTTTGCAGTTTTTTTCATAGAAACAAAATTTTTAAACTCTAATGGTTAATTATTTTTGTCAGAATATAACTTATTGTGAATTGTTTCAAAAATATTTACAAATTATGTTGATATTACTTAAAAATTATTTTAACTAATGGTATGCAAAATATTCATGTCTTCATGTATTGTTTGAGCACTTTGAATTTTTCATTTCAGTATTCATCATAATTCAATAGACACTATAGATGGTGACTTAGATTCTAGAAATACAGTTTTGAAAACAGTTGTTTCAAGATTACCTGATTTACAGAAAATTTTGAAGCAACCCACAAAGGTAGGATTGATTTAAATTTTTTTTGTCAGTTTAACACCTTCTTAAAGGTTACTTTCTTTATGATATATATATATTAATTAAAATTTTGAAGCATCAATTATTGTTTACTTATATTTTTTTTCAGTTAGGAAAATTGACCACAGCATATGGAATGGAGGTTGAGAGATTGGGGAGCACACGTTTGAAAGTTGTAAGCCTTATTGCAAGTTTGATAGCTACCCAAGATGCTTTTGTTCATAGAGAAATGGCTTCTCTAAACACTTTGCAGCTATTATTTGTACGTGAAGTTTTAATATATTTGATTGTGCATATATATATATATATATATATATATATATATATATATATATATATATATATATATATATATATATATATATATATATATATATATATATATATATATATATATATTATTATTTTTTATTATTATTATTAATATTATATTATTATTATTATTATTATTATTATTATTATTATTATTATTCGTTGCATGAATACATTGCATAGTTTCCCTAAATGCTGGTAGGTGACATCAGTTGTTGATCACCTCCTTATCCTCAGTCTTTAACGGGAAGACAAATAAATAGCTATTGGGTGTTTCTGTCTCCAAACGGTCTTTTGAAGAGTCTGCTTCTAAGATTAAATGATAAAGATGTCAAAAGCATGAGAAATATGTTAACAATCAATTTCAAAGTTCAAAAGACCTATTATGTGAGAGTAGAAATTGCAAGTTATGGATTTTCAATTATAAATTGTATTTTGGAGTAGATCTTTTCTTTTGCACTCTGGATTACATATTCTGACAACCACACAGTTTGCTCACTTTCATTCAAGTGCCTATGTAAACTCTGCAATCTTTGAAAGATTGTAACTCTATAAACACCAAATCTAGAAATGAACATAAAACTTTCTCAGATTTCCCAGGAATCTCTTTGAATATAAAGTTCCCAATGTTTTTGATTCCTCTTGTATGGCTCTAAGACAAAAAAAACTTCTACACTCTAATGTTGAATAAAAGTAAATAATGGTTTAAAAATATCTTGGTTGTAGAATTTACCGTATAACTTTTTGAAAGAATAGAACACTTCAAGTAAGAGCTATGACTTAATCTCAGAAGTTGTGCTTTTGGATAATTTCATTAGAAGGAATATACATTTAATTCACTTTATTTCAAGACTTAAATCATCCCAAGAAACTTTATACTACTAGGCTATCGAAATTGACATTTTTAAATGAAATTTTTCAAGAATCTCCCTCAGAAATTCTTTTTCAATTGCCTTACAATTTCAATATCTTAACAGGAGGGGAACTTTTATATATATCTAAATATCGAACCTAGAGAGCTTGAATTATTTTGATTCAGTGAGGCGTAAAGCCGTTATACAGATTTCAAGCATATATATATATATATATATTATATATATATATATATATATATATATATATATATATATATATATATATATATATATATATATATATATATATATATATATATATATATATATATATATATATTATATATATTATAACTTTGCTTCTTTTTCCCATAGGAGTTGTTTTTTAAATTTTCGTTAAACAACTTTCTTCATACTCAAGTGACACATTGTATTGCATGCATTTTGGGTAAACCTTTGGTAAATGGAGACGGTGCAGAAGTGATGGCAGTAGCTGAAGGAATAGATGGTTTAAACAATAATCCAAAGCAAATTGAAAACGGAGAAACAAATCCTCTAGAAGGAGAGAGCGATAAAGAAATGGACCGCTCTGAAGCAACTCATGAAGCATTTTATCATCCATTACTTCTTCAGCTATTTTCCGAATGCAAGATAATTCAGAAGATTTTAGAATGTTATGTGATGGAAGAAGAATCTGCAACTGAGTTAGTATATTATTATTATTATTATTATTATTATTATTATTATTAATGGCACTATAATTATTAGTTATTGATATTCATGGTAAAGGATATGGATATAAGTTCAGTTTATTAGTTTTCACCTTCGTTTGACAAATGGATTCTCTTGACATTTCCTTTTCTTAACTTTAGTGTAATTCCTAACCCTAAGATTCTATTATTTAGCTAAATCTTGTATTCTGTACAATTTTCCATTTGGTTGTAATTTAAAATATTTGCTCTTACATGTCATGATTTCAAATAATTGGAGATAAAAGGCTGAAAGAGATGTTAGTGACTTAAAAAAAAAAATTTGTACAGATGTTTCAGCTACACAGTATAGACTAGATTTCAAGCAAATAATTTTATCCAGCTATTAAAATTATTACTCAGAAATATGATTTTGAGTTTGTAGATTTCTATAAATGTTTTAAATTGCATATTTTTTTTTTTTTAATGTAGAAATAGTTATGAAATTTAAGTTGATTATTCTCTAAGACATAAATTTATTTCAAAACTGATTAAAAAATTTGGCTAGATCCTGTTCCTACAGTCTATCAAATGCGAGGTCTCACATTAGGAAGAATTTCCGGTCTTTATTATTATTAGCTGTGTAACCTTTTATTTTATTTTTTCTTAATCTATCTTTTGGTTTCAGATCTATAATTATATTTAAATTCTTTTAATTTAAACTTACGTCTAAAGTCCCAAATAATATATTATATATATATATATATATATATATATATATTATATATATATATATATATATATATTATATATAATATATATATATATATATATATATATATATATATAATATATATTAATATATATAATACCTCTATAAGAATATTGTCACAACTCAGAAACTCTTAGTTTTTTGACTTGACAATATAAATATTTCAAATTTTCAATTAAATGTTAAATTTGAAAGAGAGACAATACTTCTGCCCTTTAGTTGGGGATTTTGCAAGTAGACTTATTATAATTTTACCATGTAGATATAGCTTTAGGCATACTGTAAATGTACTTTACCAAAAATGGAATTTTTTTGAGATGGGAGACAATTCTCAGAGTAATGACAATGTAATTTATTAAAAGTATTAAAAACATGAAATCTTTGTATTTTTCATGCAAGTCCCTTAATAGATATATATATATATATATATATATATATATATATATATATATATATATATATATATATATATATATATATATATATATATATATATATATATATATTATATATATATATATATATATATATATATATGATTAGGACTAGGAAAGTAAAATAATTTTCTAATATTTATCAGGAAAAGGCTTCATAATTTGATTGGTTACATGGGTCATATCAGAGAAATGGCAAATGACATTGTACAATACTCAAAGGAAGGTCCTTGTGGTCTTTTAATTCAAAATGAAATAAAGGTATGTATTTTCTTTGCTTTTAATCTTTCTCTTTGTTATAAAGTTCTTGTTCATTCTTTCCCTTCCTCATCTAATTTAAATTCTTCAAATTCTTTTTCAAATTCTTCTTCTAATTCTTCAAATTCTTCTTTAAATTCTTAAAATTATTCTTCAAATTCCTCAAATTCTTCAAATTCTTCTTCAAATTCTCCTTCAAATTCCTCAAATTCTTCAAATTCTTCTTCAAATTCTTCAAATTCTTCAAATTCTTCAAATTCTTCAAATTCTTCAAATTCTTCTTCAAATTCCTCAAATTCTTCTTCTTCTTCTTCTTCTATTATTATTATTATTATTATTATTATTATTATTATTATTATTATTATTATTATTATTGAATATAATGGTTCTAGAATTATTATTATTATTGATTACTATTACTATTATTTCTGGAATTATTAGTAATAATAATTCTAGAATTTTCTTCTTTTTCTCCTTCTAGAATCCTTTTCTTCTACTACTACTATTGCTACTTTACTTCTTCTACTTCTTCTTCAACTGCTACTACTATTACTATTGCTTTTTCTTTAAATGGCGTAGTGCACAATATTTTCTGAAAGTGATTTTGATTTTCAAGGTGATTTTGATTTTGAGTTTCCAAATCACCGCTTTTGGAGGATTTTGATTTTAAAATCTGTTTTTTGGTGATTTTGATTTTGATTTTCAAAATCACTAAATTTAGTGATTTTGCCCATCCCTAATATTATATATATATATATATATATATATATATATATATATATATATATATATATATATATATATATATATATATATATATATATATATATATATATATATATATATATATATATATATATATATATATATATATATATATATATATCATACACATGGGCTCAGGTATATTTAAGAAGCAAGATTTTTTATTTTATTTTTTTAAATCCATACTTGTTGAAGTCTAATGTAAATATTTCATACGACCTGGAACTCAAAATAAAAGTAAAGAAGATTAAATCTATCAGGGAAAACTGAAAATGAAGGAGAATTTTACAGAACACAAACAACTGGAATGGAGGAGATAGATGTATATCAAACAAGTTTGTAATTGTCAGTCTGAAACAGAATTTGTGTGAGAACTTTGCACCCCTTGTGTAGCAAGGACTTTTAATAATGTATGAGGTGAATGGTTTGCAATCTCAAGCACCTGCTATTGTAGTATATACTTGTAGAAAAGTGGTAGAACACCAACAATAATGCTTGAATAATTAAGAGTCAAGAGAGAGGAGCAAAAAATAATTATGTATTTTATCTGATAAGCAATAGAACAATTATGTATTTTAGCTATATATTTAAAATAATCCAAAAGGCGGGTTGATCTGTAGCCACACCATATGTTTGAGTCTTACTTGACGCAGGGGTTTATGTGGCCCTTCCATAGTGAAAGAATAGAAAAAGCCTTGTGTCCTGATCATATATATATATATATATATATATATATATATATATATATATATATATATATATATATATATATATATATATATATATATATATATATATATATATATATATATATATATATATATATATATATATATATATATATATATATATATATATATATATATATATATATATATAATATAATAAATTAGATTCACAGTATAACTATCGATGTAATAATTTTGAAGTTGCTCATAGTTTTGCTAAACAGCATGTAACTTTCATATTAATTTCAGAAATTGCCAGATGATGTGATAACTCAATGGGAAGAATTCACACTTATTGGCCTTGCAGAAGGTTAATCTAAAAAATAAAATAATTCCACTTCAGGTTTGTGATTACTTATACTATCATTTATTTTTATACTTCACGCTCTAACATTCTGTGCTCTGTAGAAAAAAATTTGTAAGTGTTTGAGGCGTCATGTAGTAATTATATCTTCCCGGTATTAGATCTTTTCTTAATAGAAGAAAATAAATTTTCTCTTTTAGCCATTCTTCATTTAAAAAATCGTTTCAAAAGAGGATTCGTTTAATTAAGGACGTTATATGGTAATTGTCTTCACTATATTCATTTACCTTTTGTATTTATAAGAATATTTAAATTTTCACTTTTAACCATTCTTCATTTTAAAAATTCTTGTAAATTATAAATCCTATGGCCCAGAGTGTGATTATAGTGGTAAGTTTTATATATCTGCTTTTTTACATTTTATGTTAAAATTTTTAAATTTTTTTTGAAAGGAATACTGCAAAAGAAATTGTAAAATTTTTTTCTTCAAATTTTTTTTGCATGTCTTTAGCTTCTTTTTTTTATTCAGATAAATATATGCGTTATTCTTCAGAAAACGAATGTACTTTAGTCAGTTAAGGAATTCTAATTATTTGATATATATATATATATATATATATATATATATATATATATATATATATATATATATATATATATATATATATATATATATATATATATATATATATATATATATATATATATATATATATATATATATATATATATATGAGTTTATTTTCTCCAAACTTGGAACTGTAGTTGTAGTTTAAATGATCAACTATACTAACATGCACCAACCAAATATTACAGCAATTTGAAATTTGAGCCAATCCCGGGATACTAAAGTTATATGATTATGAGTACACCTATCGCTGGTTGCTATGGAGGAAATTTCTTGCAGAGGACACGTGTTAACGTGGAAGCATTATATACAGTTGACCTTTGTGGAAGGTCTCAGTAAATATTATTTTGTTACATGTTACATCATAGATTCTTGACATGAAAAATAACCAAGTAAAATCATTGCCTATGTTTTGTGCGTAACTAGTAGCTTGATAATAATTATTGTTACCTTACACCTTGTAGTTGCTTCTCATTTTCAGAATATCCAATAATATAGAACTCAGAAGAACAAACGATAAACTTACATCTTATGTATAGATGAGTGAATTGAAATTCAAATTTGGCTCATCTACTATTTGCTGAAACCTGTATAAATTAAAGCTGTGCTGCAAAATGAACTTTTGCGACAATACACCAGCATCCCCAGGGTCAAGATATTTTCCATTTCTGAACTACTGACTCTGGTACTACAAGATACATCTGAACATTCATAAAAGAGAATGTTCTAGACATCATTGATAAACATCCTGGACTTAGCACGAGCATGCTATTGAAAACATTACATGTCATGCATAAAACTATGGAGAACCCTTCATGAGCTACAAATATACCCAAAAATACAGGGAAGGCAAACTCCCACTGCCGCAGATTTACGACCACAGATACTTTTGTCAATTTCTTCTATAACAGTTTTTGAGAGATTCTGTTATGAATAATGACAATAAGAATCACTTGTGTCGATGGAAACCTCACATACTATTAAGAAATATTGACATCAGCAAACATATTCATATGGATTGGTATTATCGGTGATTATCTGATTGTACCAAAGGATTTGCCAGACATTAACCAAAAAATCTTACTGGCAGTTTTTGAAGCATGAGCTACGACATTCCGCCAGCCATTCAATGTTTTCTTTGGTTCATGCAAGATGGTGCTCCACCACAATTTTATTTTGTTGCCAGACAGTATCTAGATAATAGTTTCATAACTGCTTGATTGGCAGAGGAGGATCGACATCCTGATTTGATTTCATGATTGTAACTCATATTTTATTTTTTCTTTTGGAACCGTTGTTTGCTACACCAGTTTACACAGTAAATATTCTCTTCAACCATTTAAATTTAGGCTTCCAAGTTATTTGAAATACACCCGGAGTCCTGGAATGTATTCATCAGTCAATGGTATGATGATGTGAGGATTGTGTTTCTGCACAAAAACACCATTTTGAGAATCGATTGTAAATATTAGGTATGAGACGTTCTTGCAATAAACCTTTCCACACTGACAGTTTCAAATTAAATTCCTCCATCTTTCATATGTGTTTACTTTATGTAAGTGTTGCTCAATATTATGTTAAATCTTTGTAGGTTGCAACTTGGGTCACTTTTTTTTTTTTTTTTTTTTTTTTTTTTTACAATGATAAATAAACAATAAAACACATTAATGTATAGTATATGACCTCCAAATGTGTACATAATTTGGTTACACCCATATTATTTATTCTTTGCAATATATTCTTTTCATAACTTCCCGTGATAAGTTTCTTCACATAATATACCAGCACCATATAACAGTACTGTTCTTTGTTTGGTATGAATTTCATATCGCTGTAATTTTCAGTGGGCGCGTGAAAAACTATATATATATATATATATATATATATATATATATATATATATATATATATATATATATATATATATATATATATATATATATATTATATATATATATATATATATATATATATATATATATATATATTTAGAGACCTGCAAGGGTACGGACAAATCCATAAGCTCTAAACATTGTTTATTAATTAAAGATAAATCGACGTTTGTTTTTTTATTTCTATATGCATTTATATATATATATATATATATATATATATATATATAAAAAAAACCCCCCCCCTTTCTTTTTTTTTTTTTTTTTAAATATATACTATATTTTTTTTTATCCGCCAACCAACCTACTAACCTTGTTATTGTCCTTTTTTCATGTTTCGTCTCTTATTTGCTTTTACCCTTGCTAAGAATTTGTTCCTTAGTGTTGTGTTACTAACTATTGACTTTCATTTTTATTTATTGTCTTGAGGATGAGGATTGTGAAATTTCCTCGAAACGTTGATTTTATCTTAGTAAACAATGTTTAGAACTTGAGTACTTCTCTTTATTGTGAAACGAAATATATATATATATATATATATATATATATATATATATATATATATATATATATATATATATATATATATATATATATATATATATATATATATATATATATATATATATATATATATATATATATATATATAACACACTCTGAGTATATAATTTACCAACAAGTTTTTACTGGCCATAAAAACATTCCAAAAATCAAGGGCTAGTTTGGATGGGCCCAAAAGTATTTTTTTTTTTTAATTACGGGCTGCTATTAAGCATAAGAAATATTCCGGGCCTGGTTTGGGCGGGCTATTAAGCGTGAGAAATATTCAGGGCCTGGTACAGGCTGAATATGTAAGAAGATTAACGGATATGGACGGCAGTGGGCCGAAAAATACCTACCCGTGCAGATATATATATATATATATATATATATATATATATATATATATATATATATATATATATATATATATATATATATATATATATATATATATATATATATATATATATATAATATATATATAATAAAAAAAACTAAAAAAAAAAAAAAAAAAAAAAAATGATTTTTCTTTTTAACTATTTGTGTAAATGAAATGATTAAAATGGATTCCTTATTACTCAAACCATTTTAGTAAGCTAAAATTAATTTATAAAGTAATTAAAACATATTTAAGTATTTTCAAAAATGGATGAATCTTTATATATATATAATATATATATATATATATATATATATATATATATATATAATATATAATATATATATATATATATATATATATATATATATATATATATATATATATATATATATATATATATATATATATATATAATATATATAATATATATATATATATATATATATATATATATATATATATATATATATATATATATATATATATATAGTAGTACATTTTAGTTGTAGCATTGTTGATCACTGAAAGAATTTCCTATGCTATATATATATATAACAAACTCGTTAGCCATGTTTTAGTTGTCTGTTCTTGTAGATATGCTTATGGATTTGTTTGCTTAATATAATTGTTTTGAATAAAATGCATGTGGATATTTTGTAGTCAAGTTTGTAATTTTATTTTGGTAGGAGGAATCTACTTGGTATATTAGGATTTATTTCAAAGTAGTAACTATCCAGCATGACAGCGAAGTGAGCCCTTTTTTCATTTCTTATTAAAATTAATATTTTATTAAGTGAATAAATAGGGTAAATCATTCCCAGAACTTTCGTATTTTAGATTTTTTATTTATTTTTTCCTGTTGGAAAATTACATAAAATATTTCAAAGTTTTACCATTAAAATTGCCTCTTATCTTGGAAAGGAATGCAATTATTTTGTCATGGAGTTTTTTATTATTATTAAATTTTTATTTTATTTTTAAATAGTTCTACTTATATTCCTTCATTTTCTTTTCTTCTAAATAATAATATATTGCAACAAGAATTCATGTTTCATAAAAGTTATTTGATTATAAGGGTAATGCTCATCATTAGTAGGTAATAGTTATATTCATATTAATATTTATTATCTATAAATACATTCTCAAAACAGTTATACCAAATTTATTTTTATTTTTCACAAGGAAACATTCATTGTTGTACTTATTAAAATGAAAACTCCAACCATGGGATCTCTAACGCAACTTTAGGTACTGTTACGTGAATATATTTACCACTTTATTACCTAATCACATACATAAGAATCCTTTAATCCTTACCCATGGTATTATCCCTTTACATTTGGTCAAGTTTTATATTATACAAAATTTATATTTCAGAAGGTGAACATTCATTTGAAACTGAATATTAAATGTTCTAAAAAATATCTGTATGGACACATTCTTTTATACCTATGTTTGGAGTATACAGTTACTGACTTCTGAATTTCGATGACAAACTATGTGTTGTTTTTTATAATCCTAAGTTGTGTAAAACTATATAGTTATGGAAAGAAATAGATTAATGGTAATAATAAAGATATTAACTTACCATTACCCCTAAGCCATTTTGCTTTATATATATATATATATATATATATATATATATATATATATATATATATATATATATATATATATATATATATATATATATATATATATATATATATATATATATATATATATATATATATATATATATATATATATATAATTGCATCTTACATGAGCTTCCCAATCCAATAAACTACTAATGAGGTGCCTTTTTTGAATTCATTTGAAGGGTGAATTCAAGGCAGCAAGTTCTTGTCTGTTTACCATATGTTGGCAACGAATTTAGGAAAGATGAATATTTATCTTATTTACATCATGTCCTAATGAATAATTAGTTTCTGTTAAAGCAGAAATAGCTGCTTGATCTGTTTTCTTAGACTTGTCCATTGTTGATGCTAAGGAAAGAGTAATAATATTGGTAGCCCAATTTACCTTTCTAGGTATTGGAGATCTTTTCCCACCAACCGCCTTGAACCTTATCATTATTAGATCGGAACCATTAGCTTCGGAAGTGGAGGTACTGGTTGACTTTTAGTCATTCTATCCCTTTTTCTTGGTTCTCATTGTGGAAGTAAAAAAAATTTTTATTTTCTGAATTTGCCACTATCATCAACGCACTTGTATGATGAACATTAAAGAGATTTTCCATTTGTTTTTTTGAATTTGAACTCTTAAACTATTTGACTAGCAGAGTAACAAGTCCTTCCTTTCTTCAGTTGTTCGTATATTTTTGTATTACTTTTCTATTTTAGTTTTCACACTATCCTTTTTTATCTTCGGAATTACAATCAACCTAGAATCTCGCAACAATTTTAGTATTTGTTTGTTATCCCCATATATATATATATATATATATATATATATATATATATATATATATATATATATATATATATATATATATATATTATATATATATATATATATATATATATATATATATATATATATATATATGTGTGTGTTTGTGTGTATGTGTGTGTGGATGTAAAAGCATCTTGGGAGAAAGAAAGTAGTTAATGGTAAAGAGTTGTTTTTTTTTAAATAGTACTGGTGGCAAAAAGATTAGAACATACATGACTCCCTACAAAGAAAGAATATTGACACTTTTTTAGATCAAAAGCCGACAGGCCGAGAATTAAAAGTTAGGTTAAGATATGGATAAAATGAGAGATGAATATTGATCTAGATCTTATTAGGAGAGTGCATGAAACATAATGAAAGAAATTCGTAAAAATATTTTTGGTGTAGTAATCTTTCTTCCTTCCTTTTATCTGATACAACTACTGTAGGATCTATATCAAAACTAATTCCTTCTTCTGATGTGTGTGTTTCAGAATTTTGTTCATTAAAGGTTTTACTGCATCCGTATTTAAAATAATATTAAAATCAGTTTAATTTGGGTAGTTGGTTTTATTCGCGTATTTAAATTTGCTTTGTAATGTAATTACAAGTTGTACCTCTGAATATGTAATTTAGTTTTACACAAATCTTTAAAATGCATTTTCAAGTTTAAACATTAAAAATTATAATGCTTATGGAATTGTTTTGCATGCTTATGCGTTCGTAGATGGTAGATAAAGGAAAAAATAGCATCAGAATTAGGTATATTGCTCTTTAATTCATGTAGGTGCAGTTCTTAAATAGTAAAATGCAAGTTAAAAAAAAAACTTTTAAGTTAACGATATTGGTGTACTTTATAGTAGCAAAGTTACAGGCTGTGTAATTTCATATATTTAGTTTTTTTTTTTTTTTTTTTTTTTTAGTTTTATGTTAATTATAACCTACAGTTATTGGTAGTATTTGCAAATTGCTAGAAGCATATGTGAATGTAATGAATAAAAGCTTCGTTTTTATTTAGTTTCTTTCGAATATGTTTTATTTAGTTGTTTTTTTTTCGAATATTATTTTTTTTTTTTTATTTTCTTCATCATTTGACACGAGTGTGTGCTTTTTACTGTCAGATGCCGGGTGTGTCACATAGAGACTCTGAGGATGACTCCGAAGAGGAGTTTCAGTCGATTGAGAGTTTGGTAATAATGAATAAGGTATGTTTTGATTTTTAGTTTCCTTCAGTTTTCTTTTTTTTTCATTTTTTTTCTTTTTTTTGTTACTTATTTATCCCTTTAAGTTCAATTTAACCTTTTTCTTTTCATTTGATTTGTATTTATACGTGTTTAATGCTAGTTTACATGAGTATAGGAAAGTAAAAATTCCAAATGAGTTGAATAAGAATTGAATAAACTAATAGTCGAATGTGGAAAGATTATAAGGTAATTGCTTGAAGAGTTTTCACTAAATAAGGGAACAATATTCAAGTTATGTAGC
>SEYY01018710.1:82500-105000 GCA_009176605.1 Armadillidium nasatum | reverse complement strand
ATATATATATATATATATATATATATATATATATATATATATATATATATATATATATATATATATATATTATATATATATATATATATATATATATATATATGAGCAGCTAATAAACACTTTAGTATTTCGTCAATTAAATTTGTATAAATATATATATATATATATATATATATATATATATATATATATATATATATATATATATATATATATATATATATATATATATATATATATATATATATATATATAAACAAACACTGAAATAATGTGCTTATTTAAATTTAAAACATTAAAGACACTAAAAAATATATACATGTCCTACTTGTCAAACTAAAAGTGGTAGGTCCTCTTCAGGTCCATTTCAAAGTAACGAAGCAAGAAGCAATACTTTAAAATCCCAACATAAGGTAGCCTTAACAGATCTGCAGGAGTTCAAGTGCGCATGCGCTTGCTGCTTAGTTAAAAAATTAAAAAAAAACAAAAAAAACATTAACAATGTACTTTTATTGTTACTTCTAATTATGAATGCGGCCTGATTCCATTTCATAGGATGATTAAATTATGAGATGTGATAGAAAATTGCTTTAAGTTAAAAGAATTAAAGTTTATGTTGATTAATTCAGATAGTCAGTTGTTTAAGAGTCGCCAACATAAAACCTCTCATATCCCCCACATAATACCATTGCACTGACTAATGAGTTATTTACAAATATTTTGAAAGGTGAAGAAAAGTGATATATCTCTTCTAGAAAAGGTCAAAATTTTAGGGGTTATGATTAACGACAGTAATGGATGCTAATCACAAGAGTGTGAGAACTTCCTATCATTAGTCTTGGAATAAAACTTTTGCTTTACTCAAAACATGTGAAATAAAAGAGGAAGGATCATCTAGTTTTTTAGCAATTTTAAAAATTGATTTAATTTCAGTATCAAGAAATTTGGGATCAGATAACCTTAGAACCCTCAAAAATTGACCTAATAAAACTGACCTTTTATTACAATTTGGATGGAGAGTATTGAATAAATGAGGCTACCTGTTCATGTTTTCTAAAAATCTTTAACTTCAAACAATTCTCTCTTAAAATTTCTATTCTAGAAAAGATTTTATTGGGAGATTGTAATCTTAGACGTAAATTCAATACAAGGTGACAGTGAATTAATTTTTCTTAATTTTTTGAATAGATTGATATTCTGTTGAGCAAATCAAAGAACCATGACCATGCAGATAATTAAATTCCGTAACTATTGGTAATAATCTAGACTTAAAAATTTTTACATACAAACAGTTGCTTTTATAGGTTATTGGAATCTCAATGCTAATCCCAAAAATTTGTTTGTAAAATACGCCAAAGCTTCTCAAAGTGGGGATCGCGAAACTTTGGATATTTTCTTTTGTATTTGTTCAATTATTTTATATTCTTACTGTAATTGAAAGGGAGTTGCCAAAATAAAATTGCTTAATGAGAGGAAGGTCGCAACGAAAAAAGTTTGGGAATCTGTGAAATTCACTTTCAAAAGTAGAGTAATTATTCGTGGTACAAAACTTCACAAGTGAAAAATAATTTTGAAGAGGAAGTTGGGGGGGATTTCTTAGTTAGTCAGGAATTCTTGGGTTAACACATTATTAGTTGCAACATAGGTTAGATTAACGACACCAGACTTAACCATAATATTGAAATCAGTCTGCATACATATTCAGAAGTAATTATAGAAGTATATTGCAGTTTGTTGAAAATGTTTTAATGCAGTTTTATTTTAATCAAACATCAAGTACATGTACACTTGACCATTACATAGCTGTAAAGGGTTCCTCTGTATTGAGACTGGGCAGCATTGCTTCTCTAGTTCACAAGCAAAGACAAAACATATTTGTAACTTTTGTTTTGCTGGAAAATTCTTTAAACTTAAAATAATTTCTTAGACCACCAACAAAGCACTAATTAATTTTTAATTGGGTAAAGTTTAAAAATGGAAAATAAGTACTAATGTTATTCTTAATCCCCCCCTCCCTCCCCTTCCTTTCCTATCTTCTCCAACAGAATGGTCTGAAGTATTTGACAAACGCGGAAAGACTCTAAGCGCGGACCCAAGTTTCAATCCCTGGCAGTCAGCTCCTGCATCAGATATTTCAGGAAATAATAGCTGGGCTGATTTTGGAGTTTCTCCATTTAACTCTAGTGTTAATAATTTTAGTAAAGCCGATAATCAATGCAGCAACTTTTCCGCTTTATCTTCTTCAAACAGTTTAGGCAATGCTTCAAAACCTAGTGAATTTCAAGCCGATTTTTCGAATGCTTTTTTTAGTAGCCCATCCAAAAACGAAAATTCTTTGGGAACACAAGCTGCTTTCCCTGCCTTTTCTGATGATCCGTCTCATTTAAAGGATGATGTAAGCGATGCACAAAGTGTTCCTGTATCTACAGGTTTAGGTAGCCTTCAAGATGTCTGTGATGTCAGTAAAACAGTTTCAAGTGTGCAACCAACGTGAGTTTTTTTTCTCATTGCTTTTTATTTTTTAATAATAAGCTAGACATTAGACTTGTGAATTTTATTGTACACGCTTGTTTGAAATTTAAGTTTTGTATAGTTGGCATGATTTATTTACTTATTGTTAAGTGATTTACATATAGGGTCTTTAGGGGCATAAAGGGCACATGTTTAACTTTTTTCTTTTTTTTAAATTTTATGGCATGAAAGACATATTGAATTTTATTTACGATACAGTTAATATTTAATTGTTGGCAGTATAATGGAAATGCTAATAATGATAGATATGGTTCTCTTTCTCTTTATTTTTTTTATTTTTTTTTTTTTTGCAAATGTTGTTGGGTCATTATAATTTGCGTTTAACATATTTGTATTCAATGGTTAATGTGCTCATATATTATCATACCAATTCTTTCTTATGAGAATATTAAACACTTAAGAGTTTTTGGTTTTGTAATTATAAGTTTTTGGTTTTTCACTTTGAAATTTCTTTTCGTTATGATTGTGCGTTACTTTTCCATCATAGATGCAGAAAGTTATATTGTTATTTGAGGTCGGTAGCTCGTACATAATATGCAACCGGTTTTTTCTTTGAAATTAAATCAACAATCTTAAAAAATATTTTATTCTGTTGAATAAATTTCAACACAATAGATAACTGAAAAGAAAATTTCAAGCAAAATAGCTGCTAAAATAAGTAAATTAGTTATGAAAACGTTTTTTTATTATAAAAATATTTTAAATGCAATAAACGTTTTCATTATTCTAGCCTATATATATATATATATATATATATATATATATATATATATATATATATATATATATATATATATATATATATATATATATATATATATATATATATATATATATATATATATATATATATATATATATATATATGGGGGGGGATTACTAAAGAATTTCAATTTTTTTGCATGATTTCATTTTTTTAAGTCAAAGTTCATTCTGCATGTGCACAAATACGTTCTTAATTGTTACACTTGATTTGTTTAGCGATGCTCTAAGTGAAGAAATGCCGACTGTAAGTGAAAATGTGGAATCTATGGAAGTTGAAAACTCCTCAGATCAGACTTCATGCTGTGAAGATAAAAAAGAAATGACCCTTATCGAAAATAGTAATAAATGTAATTCCTCCTCTAATATTGAGGAATCTTTATTTGAAGTAGATGCCGCAAAATCATCGCCTTCAAATGTAAAATCCGTAACATCTGACGTTGTAAAAGAGATAGAGCTTACTGTTTCCTCCGAAGAAGGTAAAGAAACTACAGTAACGAGCATAATAGAAGTACAATCTTCTCAAAATAGTAGTATGGAAGACTTACAATAGAGGTATTTAAATATATTAATAATTTGTTTATATTTATATTTACTTTTAAGAAAGGGCTACGTGTAACTCTGATGGTACATGCAATAGTAAGAATTTAATTGTTTTTAAGCCTTGCTTCTATTTAAAATATTTTTCAGTTCCTTTTGTTAATTATTATTGGACCTTCGTTAGCATTTAATTTTTATATTTTTATCCAATGATATTCATGCTCTAAATGTCCCGTAATATTATTTAAAAGATTGGTGTTTTTTATAAAGGTTATAGGAAATTCATCTTACCAGTCCAGGCTATCTTTTAAGATATTTAATAGTAATATTTTTCTTTAAATACCTTGTACTTTATAGCAATTGAATGTAGATGAGGTACAGGGAATAAGTATTGTATTATAAACCCATTCTGAGTAAAGAAATTTTATTAATAGAATCTAATTTACAAGCTATTAGAATCTTAAAATACCAAAAAAATTATGGCTCCATCAAGGTATTAGAAATATATTTAAGGAAAATTCTATATATATATATATATAGATTGGAATTTTTTTGGTGTATGAAACAACAATATAAAAATAGATACTAAGTTTTCTTAAATATTATTATTAATTCAGTCATATACCTTGTGGTTATTCTCAAATTTGAATGTTTAATTTAATTTATTGTTTAATTTCAATTTCTGAAAAAGGTTCAGCAATTGTTTGAGGGTACTTTAGTATTTTTTTTTTAACTTAACATTTCTCAGAAGTTTTTTCAAAATCTTTTTGTACTTTGAATTTAGTCATTACACATTGAAGTCTAGCAAGATCCTCATTCTCTTTGAAAATTCGATTTGCTTTGAAATTGTTTTTATAAAAATGTATTCCATATCCAAACGCAGAAATGTTATAAATGATAATGAAATTGATAATGAGCATGTAAATTTATCTGGGCATTGACTATTTTCTCACCAGTACGGCAGCTAACCTAAAGGGTTTTGGGAGAAGCCGAAGCAAAAAAATTCTTTTTGATTGGACCCAAAGCCCAATAAAAAGTTTTTTTTAATACTGTAAAATAAATTGGTTCAGAACTGGAGTTGGAGCCAGACATACCACTGAAGTTCAGTATGTTTCTGTATAAATAGTCAATAGAAAATTTGCTATATATATATATATATATATATATATATATATATATATATATATATATATATATATATATATATATATATATATATATATATATATATATATATATATATATATATATATATATATATATATATATATATATATCTAATGGAAAGGAGGTTGAAAGGGAAGTTACTGAAGGGGATCAAAGCTTTTTTTGCGAATTGTAAATAAAGAGTGAGGGTGAAGAGGGAACTTTCGGATTGGTTTAGTATACGAGTGGGATTGGTTATTTAATAGTAGTAGTTAGGGAAATGGATAGAGAAGGGAAGGGTATTAGGTTGAGAAATGCGGAGGGTGAATGGGTTGTGAACGTTTTACTTTTTGCAGATGTTGCGGTGTTGTTGACAGAATCTGGAGAAAAGTTGAGAATACTGGTGAGAAAGTTTGAGAGGAAATGTGCGAACATGAGATTGAAAGTCAATCCAGCGTAAAACAAAGTTATGAGGATTGGAAGTGGGGATGAGGAGATGTGGAGGGAAGAATGGGGGGAAGGAAACTTGAGGAGGTAGATGAATTCAAGTCTAAGGGTGTTGGTGGAAGGTAAAGGTGGAACGTTAAAAGAAATAAAGAGTAGAGTGGTAGAGGGAATGAAAGTGTTGGAGGGCCCTAAGAAAGGAAAAATTTCGAAAGAAATAAAGATAAGAATGTTTGATGTATTTGTTTGCCTTCTGTAATGTATGGTTGTAAAACATGGATGATAAATACTGGGGCCAGGAAAAGTTTGAATGTCTTTGAGATGAAAGGTTTGAGAACGATATGTAAATTGAGAAGGATTGATAGGATTAGAAATGAAAGAATAAATGAGATTTGTAAATAGAAGAGGAGTGTAGTGGATAAAGCGGAGGAGGGTGTGCTAAAATGGTTTGAACATATGTGTAGAATGAATGAGGACAGAATGGTGGATAAGGTACTTAGATCCGAGGTGGATGGGGGTAGGGGGAGGGGAAGGTCAAAGTGAATATGGTTGAATGGAGTGAAAGAAATTTTGGGTGGAAGGAATTTGAATTTAGAAGAGGGTAGTAGACTATATATATATATATATATATATATATATATATATATATATATATATATATATATATATATATATATATATATATATATATATATATATATATATATATATATATATATATATATATATATATATATATATATATATATATATATATATATATATATATATATATATATATATATATATATATATATATAAAATACGGGCAAGTTTCCAATATATTTAGAAACTTTCTTAATCATTTTATTGTATATTTTTGTTAATAATTATAAGTTAACGCTACCTGGTATGATGTAAGGGGATAAAATAAAATTGTGGTTTATCTAAATATTAGAATTATTTAAAACTGTATTGGCTACGGAAGGAATTATAAATCTTTCCCTGAAGTCAAGTTTGATGAAGAAAATATACACATCCTGCAAGTAATAAGTACTTTTACTTAGCATTTATTCTTTGTTCATTATGAATCACCAAAATAACGAGCCATAGAACTGGCATATATCTTACGCTGTATTCACTAGGGCGCTTCATCTACTTTTACTTAAATTGTTCCACCTAATCGGGCTTCAACTCCATCTTTTTCATTTTAAGTTTGGTAGGAAAAATGATTTGCATGAAACAAAACGCAAAATGCAGCATTGGGAAATTCTTCAATGTTGATTTCTGTAACTTATCAGTTTGTATTTTCTTGGCATTTGAAAGCCAAAAAATGACTCCACCATTTTTGCATTGAGGGCGTTTAACCTTTGGCGAAAAAAAAGACTTAAAAATTGAACTATGCAATAAAAGTTTTATCTAAATAAAAATACCTTGCAGTGAATTTTTGATCTGTTTATTAAAAAAAATATTTTTACCCAAAATCAAGACAAAAGTCCAAAAAGTTTTCATAAATGAAAAATTACTAGGATTTTTTTTTTTTCAGTCAATCCCATAAACATGAATTTTTAGAGCATATTGGATTGGGTGAGTTACATTTTTTTTTAAATCTCTGGGCACGGAAGGTGAAGTTAAAAAAAATAGCTGAGTAGACAAACGTTATACTAAATTTTGAATTTTGCTTCATGCAGATCAAATAAAAAAGGAATATTTACAACTTTTAAGTTTTTGAGGATTCTATACTGGTCATTATTATATAACATGAAATTCACGTATTAATTACTGAGTTAAGTGTCAGATAAATATATTTCATTTAGATTAATGGACATTTGGAAAGAACATGGAGTAAATATTGTAGCAAAGAAATCTTTTGTTATGTATACCTGCTACTTTAGCGTATTTAGATAATAAATTTATATTGGTAATAAAGAACTGCAACTTATGGGAAGACAGTTCGAATTAGCTCATAGATAGTTTTCGTTAGTTGTAAACTTCATATTCCGATTCAAGATTGGTCTAGTGACTCTAGTATGTATTAGCATGGTAGATGAACAGATTGAATTGGCTAGATTTATTCACAGTCCTTTATTCGAAGTGATTTAACATTTTAATTAAACCCCAATCAAATGCCATAACTGTTCAAGATACTTAAAACATTTTTTTTTTAGTTGGTCTAGTTTTGGTTATAAAGAAATAATACAATAAATTTGTTTTAAAAATTCTTTGACTTTTAATCTATAAAGCATTCTTGCTTGAATCTTTTCCGAATATTTACTCTTTGATTTTTGTAGGAAAGTCAATTTAGTTGATGTCCCTTCACAATATAAAACTATGTGTAGTAGAAGAGCATTGTTGACCAGTCAGTTTGGTGGCATATGTTTATTTGCCCTCATCGCTGGGCATATAAGCTTATAAAAGTATGCAAGTACATTATTAGCTAAAACGTGGCCAAAAAATTAAAAAAATTTAATCAAGCTCATGCTACTTACCGCTAGAGTCGGCTAAATTTGACCGAGTCCAGGACTCGGTAGGTCATATATATATATATATATATATATATATATATATATATATATATATATATATATATATATATATATATATATATATATATATATATATATATATATATATATATATATATATATATATATATATATATATATATATATATATATATATATATATATATATATATATATTGTCTATTGTTTTGCCTACACCTGTCACTTTCTTCTTTCTATCTATGTAATTTTTGCATGTTAGCAATCACTCTTCTTTCTATGTTTTTGCATATCCAGTTTTCTCCGTTACATGCGCGTCATTTGTCAAGAGCACTCATGATTTTTTGTTTCACACATGAACCATAGGTTCTTTTGTCCCAGACATTTGTTCATGCAATATATGGCGTCTCAACGTTCTAGACCCGAGTTCTCAATCTTTTAATATTATTTTATGAGGTCACGCCTATACTTACAATATATATATATATATATATATATATATATATATATATATATATATATATATATATATATATATATATATATATATATATATATATATATATATATATATATATATATATATATATATATATATATATATATATATATATATATATATATATATATATATATATATATATATAGTGAAATGGGCTTGTTTGAAGGCGTTTGCAAGAAATTATAGCTTTAGCCTCAAATTTGTTTTTGTTTATTCACAGTTTAATACACTTCCCCAGGGGAGGGGTGGCGCCCCCAAATTGAGAACCTTTATTCTAGACTACATATACTGCTTCGTGACCCTAATTTTTAATTGCATCACCACATGATAGAAATAATATGACAATGAAAATTTGATTTGTATTGGAATAAAGGTTATGGTAGAAATAATATGACAATGATAACTTGATACATATTGGAATAAAGGTTATGTTGCCAGGTACTAACTACTCTGGTCAGTGGGGCAGATTGCCCAGTAAAAGTAGTTTTTAAAAATATAAATGAAGCTTCAGTTAAAATATTAATGCCCAAAAGTCACCATTGCTTTTCATAAATGACCAAACTTTAAATCATTGTCTACTCGTACACATTGGTTTCTCTCTTTGCACTTAGTTATTGGGCGTTCTTTCTTATTATTCCACTCCTGACTCTATTCCTCAACGTTACTCCTCTTATCAGTCTTAACACTCGTATCTCCGCAGCTTCCATTCCACTCTGTCTTGTATTTAGACCCAACTTTCCGACCCATATAGCAATATTGGTCTTAGAATACATTATTACCTTTACCTCTACCGGTACTCTCCTCTGTATCATCAGCGGGTACAACATTCTCACGTTCCTTAAGTATTTCATTATTTTATCTCCTAACTCCGCATCCATCCAACCCTTTTCATCAAATATCACTCCTAGATATTTGAAATTACTGACCTGCTTCAGCTGAACGTCCTCCATCCATATCTCTGTGTCCATTCTTTGTCTCGATATTACCATTATCTCGGATCTTTGCCTTATTTATCTTGATTATCAATCTCTCAACATCAGTTCAAATATTCATTGCAATCTTGTAGTTCGTGTTGTTCCCTTGTTACCACAGCCGCGTCATCCAAATACACAAAGGTACATATTCTCTGTCAACTGTAATGTATATTTTCTTCAAGCAGTTGTCTAGATATAACGCAAGTAGTAAATTGGACAGCACACTGCCCTGCCTCACTTCATTCCTTGTTTCAAGCACCATTTCTCTCTTCCCGTCTCTGTTCTAACCATATTCATTGGATTGTCATACATACATACATGGTCTCTCACATAATAGATTTAAATTTCTTGTCCCGTTCCACATACTCAAATAGTAGCTTTGTAACTTGTATGAAATGTCTCGTGAGGCTGACAAAACTAATAGGTATGTAATTTAGAATCGATAATTAATAATCCTGTCTCAATTAGATCATAATTTGATAACAGGTTTTCTTCACATTATTTTTATGAATTTTCATGGTACATTAGATCAAAGCATTTCTCTCTCTCTCTTTTTTAATTTATTTATTTTATGTATCACTTATTTCAACTACATTTTGATGTGCTCTTTATTTTTAGCCAGTTTTGGGTTTGCAAGTTCTCATATCTATTGAATACCAATCCTGTTATTCACTCTTTGCCTAGGCTATCTTGTTTTCTGGTATTATTTTCTAATTGAATGAAAAATGTAGGTGAAGAGTCCGCCTCTTTGCTTCTGCGATTTTGTCAAAGCGCAGTGGTATATATATATATATATATATATATATATATATATATATATATATATATATATATATATATATATATATATATATATATATATATATATATATATATATATATATATATATATATATATATATATATATATATATATATATATATATATATATATATATATATATATATATATATATATATATATATATATATATATATATATATATTACAGAGTTACTCCAAGTTATTTTTGGGAACTTTAAATATACAAAATTTTACAGAAATTGCTCATTTGAAAAAGAACCAGTGTTTTTGAAGAAGTTGCCTTTCGATTATTATTATTATTAAATTATTATTATTAAGTACCCATCAGCCAGTTTCATAATTTTTACTTTTACTTATATTTTCACCATTAGTAGTTTAAAAATATAAAATTATGTAACTAAAATTACAAATATCTATGTAATATCAGATTCTTCCAGAATGGTTTCTTTGTTAAGGTTTAGAGGTTTAGGGTTTAACAATATATATATATATATATATATATATATATATATATATATATATATATATATATATATATATATATATATATATATATATATATATATATATATATATATATATATATATATATATATATATTTATTGGTTTTATAAATCATGAGATTGTATTTAGGACATGCATCATTCAATTTTTATTTAAGACGTTCAGTATCGCAGGGAAAAAAAAAAAAAAAAAAAACATTTGGTATTTACACACTTTCCTTCATTTTAAAGATTAAAAAAAAAAAAAAAAAAGAAAACCAAAGATAATATATCTTTAACTTTTGGAATTGTTAGGAAATTTACAATAAGGAGGAAAAAATGCAATTTTAATGATGCCATATTCTATAATAATAATAATAAGTCTTTAAAACTTTCCCGGCTCCTCATGCTCTTTCTCCAATCTCCGGACACATTTATTGTATGTTAAAAGTATTTTTTTTATAATTTAATCATTCTGTAACTTTTAATTTATTTGGTTGGTGCTAAGTTTATATATACAGTTTAACAGCTTTTGGGATATATATATATATATATATATATATATATATATATATATATATATATATATATATATATATATATATATATATATATATATATATATATATATATATATATATATATATATATATATATATATATATATATATATATATATATATATATATATATATATATATATATATATATATATAGACTCAAGATATTAATAGGCCTTTTTTTTCATGTCCAAAGAAATGTTGATCTCCTAGTTTCCTTTAAGTGCAGGTAATCTAACATTGTTTTCACACCCTCCTCAAATTTTCAGTTCACTATATTTCGCTTCCCTCTTTCTTTTTTTTGTGTTTGTTTCCTTTACATTTTGAATACTTGAATAGTGTTTTTATTAATAAATAATTAGAAAATTAAAATGTTAAATATTTTTTTTTTTTTTAATGAATATTCGATAATAAGTTATATAATTTAAAATATATATTGGTTTGTGAAAGAAGTGTATATGGCTAAATCTTGCCTATATATATATATATATATATATATATATATATATATATATATATATATATATATATATATATATATATATATATATATATATATATATATATATATATATATATATATATATATATATATATATATATATATATATATATATATACTCATACTCACACAGTATGTGTGTGTGAATAGTTTTTGTGCCTTTTGAACTTCAGTTTATAATTAGAAGTAAAATCCAGATATTCAACTTTATATTTTATTTAATTTCCAGATGCTTTGAAACCTTCCACTTCCACATTCAGTTGGATAGTTCTGAAACGTCGGGAAATTAGTAAATTATAAAAAGTTTTATATCTGGATATCCCTTTGCTTATAAATTGAAGTTCAGAAGGGAAAAAAACTTTCTCTGCATATATATATATATATATATATATATATATATATATATATATATATATATATATATATATATATATATATATATATATATATATATATATATATATATATATATATATATATATATATATATATATATATATATATATATATATAATTTTATTGTTAAAGTAAATTGCATTCCAGTTATTTCTTATTTTTCTCTCTCTGTCTCTTGTAAGACTGTATGAAAAATATATAAACTTTTTGCAGTACAAGTTTTTATCTGATGCAACAACCATATCGCCTACTATTCAAACGTTTCTAAGGGTGAGATAGTGTGATATTCATTTGCGAAGAACATAATCTTGTATCCGTTGATACAGGTTTTATTATTATATCATCATCATATCTTCGCACAATACTAGTGGAATTGATCTTGTAGCATAATTATTGTGAAGCTTGTAAATAAAAATATTACTTTCGAGTTTAGATGAGTTTTATTTTCAAGAAGTCTTATTATTTATAAATGATTCATTACTATATACTAGGTACTATATCTTGTAGCTGAAAAATTGAAAATTATTGATGAATTTGTAAAGTTGTTAATGTTTACATAAGTGCTTTTACTTCCAAAAGTATTTGCCATTCAAGTTAAATATACGGTTTAGTGATGAGAGCAAAAATCAAACTAAAACTTCTAGTGTAGATCCAGCTCGGTATATGTATCAGCATTTAATGTATACCAAACTTGTTACATTTGCTAAGAGAAAAGTATGAGTATATATTGAGTTTTTACCTCAAAGCAATTTTGGTCACAATATCCATTGGATGACTGCTTTAAAGTGGCAAGATTAAGACTCATTCCTCTGGGAAGTATTTTCTTAAATTTGCGATCTGGTGTCTATCATTCTCACAACCAAAACTTTAAGGAAGTCATTACCAGTTGAATGCAGCTTTATTACAACGGACATAGAACTAGAAGGACTAGTCTTTTGAGGTCATTACAAATTTATTCTATTATTGAAAACCAATCTTATTGTTATTAGTGTCCAAGTTCTCAATGTTTATAGTTTTAAGGCGCTTGATAATTGGGCAATGGATTCCAGTTTGGGGAGTTAATAATGACACTACTAATCAGCCACCTGAATTTCCCCATTCAAAGAAAGCCAGAAGGAATTGGAAAAGTGGGTGTACTGCATTTTATTGTGAATTGCAGAACTGATCAAACGTAATTTAGACAAATGGTGAAAGATAGCAAATTATAGATACGGTATTCAAGTAATTAATTTTGCTTTTTTTTTTTAGTAACTACCATTTGCAAGTTAATACAAGGAAAATAACGACCCAATTCGTGAAAGAAATATTCATCTCTAAAACTTCATACTATGGTAGTCAGGGTTGGTAAAAAAAAAAAAAAAAATTTTTTTTTAAAAACCTAAAACCCCCCAAAAATTACTTTTCGTTTACAGCTGTTATTCAATGTTTATAGTTTTAATTGCGGATTCCGCGTTGCGGATAATTGAGGCCATAATGAATTTTAAATATAATATCCAGAATCTATGTTACCAGTGTGGGACGGGACCCAACTCTTGAACACCCCACCAACCTCTTTCCCCAACCTCCACATTTGGAAAAAGATTATATATATATATATATATATATATATATATATATATATATATATATATATATATATATATATATATATATATATATATATATATATATATATATATATATATAATAATAGACAGTAATTCAGTATTACCTTCACACTTCACAGTTTCACATATTAAATTTGAAGTTAATAATTGGTAAGTTATTTTTAGAAATAAAAGCTTTTGGGCTCTTTCAGGTGAAGTTTGGTTCGCTTTTCGTCGTAAAAGGCCTGCTCCACTGAAAAGACGCTCACTAGAACACTAGTTGAAGGACATGCTAAATAAGTCCTTGCCAGCTCAGCAAGAAAAGGAAAACTTTTGCAATTATTTCCACCAAACCAGTTGGTCTTTATCTGCCTCCAAACGTGGGAGTTTCAGATAATTTTCAATAATCGATATTGTATCCTTTGACACTTCTGACTGTGATTCTTCATCGCTGCTGGAAGCTAGAAGATCTTTCATTGATTTAGCAATGCTTAAGCTAACAGATTTTGTTTTTTTGTATCTGAAAGCTTTTGCTTTTTCTTAAAAGGCGTTATTTTAGCTGTTTCTATCATCTCATCGCATAAGCATCCTAATTTGATTTTAACATTCTGAGAAACAAGTGGTTTAAAAAATTTTGTTTTGTACCTAGATCTAAAAAGGTTGCAATTGTATAAGCATCATCATTTTCCAGGTTTTCAAATCTGTCGTTCATCTCCTTCATTAATGTTTCAGTCATCCTTGAAACTCCCTTAGACTTAACATTTGTTAACACAACTTTCAATGTTGAAACAAGTGGTATCACATTGACAAACATGATTCAGCTGAACTTATAGTCTTTGTTAATTCTTCAAAAGGCTTAAGGATATTAATACAATTATTTAAAATGTCATTTTCGTCAGCTGTTAGAGGCTTTATTTTTGTGCTGCTTGAACATAAAGGCAAATGGCCTCATAATTTCGCTCATCCTCTCAAGCATATGCAAACTACTATTCCAGCGTGTTTGAATATCTTGCATGACAGAAATGGACGAACATTTAATCTTGTTTGTATTTTCTTCAGCTCATTTTGGGCTACAACGGAGTGATTGAAATGCGTAGCAATTAACCTACATTTGGTTATTAAATCGGATACACATTTTTGACTCATGGAATTTTTAACTACTATCTGAGTTTGGTGTGCAAAGCAATCTACATTTTTCACTCTTGTCAGAGAAAGTGCTTTTTTTTATATTTGTGCCCGAATCCCTGACTACGCAGTGCACTTCATTTAATGAAATCTTCCATTTTGTCAGCATCTTTTCAAATACAGTTTCAAGATAGTCGCCTGTATGGCGCTCAGAAAGAGGTTCTGCATTCAATACAAAGTTTTGCCTTTGAAAGTTTTTATCGATTGTATGATACGTAATTTTTTACTATCCGCACATGCGGATGCGGTTGCGGATATCCGCGGATGCGGATATTGGAAAAATGATGCGGATATCCGGTCCACCTCTAATATGTACATATATTTTTTGTTTATATTCGTTGTACTATAAGTTTGATAAACTAAGAGCTATTGCTTGCTACACAGATACTTAGGGTTACAAAAGAAAATTAGAGTATGAAGAAGGGTTTCAAATGTTGAAAACTTGTATAGTAAAATGCAAGTTTTGCAACAAAGAAATAAGATTAATACATAATAGAGTTGGAAGAAAAGTGATTTCCATTTTTATCCTGATTATTTAGGTTTTACTGCCTTCATGATAAAACATCAATTTCCAAAAAATCATGTTTAACGTTCAATTAATCTTGAACTTATACAAGGAGAAACCAGCAAAGTCGTGAACTGTCTTGGAGAATCAAACCTCGAAAGCCAGCAATTTGCCACCAGGGTTTTGTAAATTATTGTTGTAATTTACTGAACTTTCCACCAGAGTTTGGCCTCGATTGAGAAGGTACTTTCTACATTTGTTTGGACAAAGTTAAAGAACTTTGAAAAAGATACAAAAAGTCTGAAAATTAATAGGCAAATTTAAACAGCGCACCTTGCAGCATAAATGATAAAAATTCGCCACTAGTTTTAATATTATATATATATATATATATATATATATATATATATATATATATATATATATATATATATATATATATATATATATATATATATATATATATATATATATATATATATATATATATATATATATATAATATATATAATATATTAATTATGAACTTATAAACATTCATCTAAATATAGAGAAAAAGTCTTATTTTATTTAAAAGATCATATAATTTTTTTTTAATCTGAAAAAAAAAAAAAAAACCAAAGTTGACTTTTTCGTAAAGACCTGGGTATTTTTTTCGGGTTGGTCCCATTAATGCCAACGCTGCTGGTAATTGAGGTAAGTTGTGCACAAATCACTTACCACATATAGGTGAATGTATGATCAACGCACAACTACCATTTGAAATTCCTTTTATAAGTTTTGTTTATAGCCATATAATTTCAATTCTACAAAAAAATTGGTTACTTGAAACAAACTTTATTTTAAAACCTTTTTTGAGTAAAAATTTTATTTCCGTACCATTAAATGACCAGTATATAAATAATTATTAAAATGCAGCACACCTAGTCGAGCGTATTAAAATTGTTTATCTATGGAATAAAATTGAAAATAAAGTTCTGTCAATGTATTTCAATAGTTAAATAAAAATTGTCTAAAAATCAAAAATTTATAAAATTAAACTCTTCATTTATTAAAATTTAAAAAAAAAAAAAAAAAAAAAAAAATAATAAAAAATAATATATATAATATATATAATATATATATATATATATATATATATATATATATATATATATATATATATATATATATATATATATATATATATATATATATATATATATATATATATATATATATATATATATATATATATATATATATATTATTTTTTCTTGTCAGAAAATTTACTACTAAAATCCTCCCAAACTTTGTTTACATAAGAACGATTCCCCCATATTACTGACTGACCAATTAGAGCATAAAATATACCAAATAGTGCCCCTCCTAAATGGGCTGCATGATCAAATAACTTCCACCTAAATATGATACCAGATAAGATCTAAAAGCATAACTGCTTTTAAAGCAGTGTCTGCTGAAAAAGGCATATTTGGTATAAAGACAATCCCTAATTTGGCATCTGGGTATTTTGTGCAAAAATACCCTAGCATTGCCATTATTGCACCAGAAGCTCCTAAAGATGGACCAACAGTTCGCGTTAATAATTTGAAGGTGTTACTCATAAAGGAAGAAACTACTCCACCAGCAAGATAAAAAGCTAAAAATTGTTCTGATCCTAATGTACTACTTGTAATTGAACTAAAACTATTAAGTACATACATATTCATAATTAAATGTAATGGTGCATAATGACTGAATGTTGATAAAAACATTGGCCAACAAACTGCTCTTGCAACTGGCGAAGAGCAAAAATAATTCATCATTGTACTTTGTAATGGGGGATATCTCCAACATAAGAAAACAAATACATTCGCAGCACATATTCCCCAAAATATTTTTCCACCATCTGCCAATTCATTCCAGTATTTATTCATAAATTTTCTAAAATCTCCTTCTTTATGTTCAAAACCATCTAGTTTATTCCATCTTGATTTAATCCACTCCGATAACTCTTGGTTTTGAAAGGATTTCTTAACATTTTCATAATTCCATATAGAAGATCCAATAAAAACTGTACAACAAAATCCAGAAGTAAATGTAAAACATTTCAAGAAAGTTGGTAAAACTCTATGTTCTTGTGTTTCTTGTGATTTTTTTATTTTAGGAGCCAAATTCATTCCACCATCTTCCCGAGATGGTCTTTTCATAAAATTTCTACATGGGCATCTCAAAGGAGAATAATTAGTTTTTGAAAACAAAAAGCATTTACCCCTTAGACTTGATAACAAATTCATGGTAACTTATAAAGCTGATAAAAATAAATAAATTATTTATAAATCTGAAAAGAAATAAAATAAAAATAAATTAAATTTTAAAGACTTTACAACATTTTAATTATATATATATATATATATATATATATATATATATATATATATATATATATATATATATATATATATATATATATATATATATATATATATATATATATATATATATATATATATACTTGTAATGTTAAAAGTTTGGATAATTTTACTAATAATATTTTACTGAAATATAGATTAAATACAAGCAGTTACATATAAAAACGGTATTATGCTAATAAACTACACAGATGAAATAATTTTTTCCCTAGGAGTACATCTTCATTCACATCATATAGACTCACTATCACTATAATAATATTTTACTGAAATATAGATTAAATACAAGCAGTTACATATAAAAACGGTATTATGCTAATAAACTACACAGATGAAATAATTTTTTCCCTAGGAGTACATCTTCATTCACATCATATAGACTCACTATCATTTTTTTTAGGTATTCTGCATTTTTCTTCTCTGTATTTCCTTACAAGATAAGAGCTATAATCATGAATGCTAGCAATATTAATATAAATTATTTTCCTCATCTTATAAGTAAAATTCTAAGTAGACTTTTCTTATATATATATATATATATATATATATATATATATATATATATATATATATATATATATATATATATATATATATATATATATTTTTATATATATATATATTATATATATATATATATATTTTATATATTATTATATATATATATTATTATATATATATATATATATATATATATATATATATATATATATATATATATATATATATATATATATATATATATATATATATATATATATATATATATATATATATATATATATATATATATATATATATATATATATATATATATATATATATAAAATTTTTAAAGTTTGTAACTCTCTAACAGACTGATGTAAATAAGTTTAAAAGTCTGCTATTTGGGGATTTAAACCCTAACCATTAAGCTGGCAAGATTGTTCCTCTGTATCATGACAATACAAAAAGAAATCACAGAGAAAGCTCATGAACAACTTGCCATACAGACTAACTCAAAGGATCCCCCCTGACTGCACAAGATGGGTATGGAGTAAACAGTCAGTTTCTATCTACTTTTATACTGTCATGGTACAGAGGTAACACACTTGCCAGCTTAAGGGTCAGAGTTACATCCCTATATAGTAGACTTTAAAAACTTTGATATATATATATATATATATATATATATATATATATATATATATATATATATATATATATATATATATATATATATATATATATATATATATATATATATATATATATATATATATATATATATATATATATATATATATATATATATATATATATATATATATATATATATATATATATATATATATATATATATATAAACAAACTATTTTAACTAATTGTTATCTGTACTTAAAAAGTATAAGAATATAAGGACCCAGAAGAGAACTGAAAAAATGGGAAAGTGGTACTTAGAGCTAGCTTTTGAATATGGGATGGCTGTTAATAATACTGGCCATATATCATAAGGGGAATGAAAAGAGCCATGCCATTAAAGCAACTGATGTGCTGAAAGGGGTTAAAAGTTACTTACCAGTTAAAAAAAATCTCCACCACTGAAATGGAAATATAACTTTTAACACAAATAAATGAAAATCAGTTGACTAGTAATAGTATGTTATGAGGTTATTTGTGAGAATGCTAGGAATCTCCATCGTGACATTTTAATGGAAGTGATGAAAAATTAAAAGACTATTAAGTGGTAGTTTGACAACTTTAAAAAGAACATACATTATTATTATTAGGCATGAGAAGGCTGCCAGTATAAAAAAAATAGTGCTGAAAACTTTTTAAGTTTTAAGATTTTGTGTAAAGTAAAGGCTTTATTCTCAAGTTTTTCAATGTGATTACACACACCCCTTATAGAAGAAAATTTAAAAGAAAACCTATTAAATACACAATCCCATGAAAGATAAACTTACACTACTCCTATGTGCTGATGGTATTGGAATCTCAAAATGAAACCACTATTGGTGTAATATTCAGAAAATCCAAGGGTTATTAAGGAAAACTATATGAACTAAAACAGGCAGTAAAAAATATGGCAAATAAAATAAAATGTTGGATAACAGAAGTTTTTTACCAACTTTATATGGACTGAGCATGAATAAATACTTGGAGGAAAGTAATTTACTTATCAAAGACTTATAATGTAGGATAGTGATCCCTGTAAGGGACTGAAAGAAAATTTGTGAATGGAATATAGTTTTAATTTACTTGGTAAAGTTCTTGCCCCACCAACACGACTCTATCAATTTGGAATTCCTACAATTTTTAGTACATTAATAAAAATATAATTTCGAATTGCTTGTTAATTATTAAAAATGCTAGCTAAAAACTAATGTAAACATTTACCGGAATGTTTCTGGTCCAAAGAAGTACCGATTTTCACAAGTTTTGCATAGAACACTGGAAATGCTTAATTATAAAGAATGAACATAAAAGGGAGAGTTAAAATACAAATAAAGCATGAACATAAAAGGGCGAGTTAAAACGCACCATGAAATTATTTGCTGATAAACTATTTATACTTACATAAAATATGTGTTTTGCTTTCAGTAAGTAACCTTCCCTTTATCAGTTTTCTTTGACGACTACAACAAAACAGAAAAAAAATATTGTTAAGACATGGTTGCCAAAACTTATAAACAAATATTAGGACCCATTAAAAATTAATGATTACATTTGAATAATTGAAGCAGTAAATTAAAATATTCTATGAAACATAGTAAAGTTTTGGTCATTAGATAATTTTTAGAAAAGTGAGCGAGAAAATGCCTTTGACTTTATAATTGATATCGAAAAAAAGCTGCAGTATTTACAGACAACTTGGCCAAATCCGGCACCTACTGTATTGCAGGCAAAGAATATGTTGCCCTTCTTGCTAATCCTCGTGCAAGTGCCAACACTAACATTAATGATGGGCTTATGCGTACCTTAAGTTTGTTGGTAAATATCAAAGTAACTTCCATTTTATGTAAAATTGAGGATAATGATGCTGATAATGACTATGTGAGTAAATTTGATGATGATGATGATAATAATAATAATAATAATAATAATAATAATAATAATAATAATAATAATAATAATAATAATAATAAAAAATAAATAATGATAATGATAATAATAATAATAATAATAATAATAATAATAATAATATAATTAATAATAATAATAATAATAATAATAATAATAATAATAAGAAAGTACTAGTACCTTTAGATACTAGATCTAAGCGCAGCTGCAATGTTAGCCCTAATACTGCAGAATCTCAAATGAATTTGAAATTTCTGCAAAGTGCTAATATGATGTAACCAATTTAGTTGCTCCTAAAAACAAATCTTTCTTTCTTAGTGCTTTTGATATTAAAATTGAAGTGTCAGGTTTAAAAATGGGTTTTCAAAATTTAAAACTGCGATACAATATTAACTCATTGCATGATTTGCATGACTAAAGATTTTGTTCAGTTATATGCCTTTATTAGTGTAAATTTGTTGAAACTTTGATTCCCTTTCAAATTTGGAAGATTTATGAATGTGATTAGCTTTAAAATCGGTCAATATAAATATTGCCCATTTGGGATATTACAAGGTTTCTTTATACTGATCCAATTATTAAATTAAAACATTATTGGGAGAATGGTCCTCCCTTCTTGCTTTATTACTTTAAAATTTGGCCAACAAAGTTTTTATAAAGCATTCCGCCTAAATACAAACTTAATCCTTTTGTATATTATAACTTTGTCAGTGTTATGAATGCTAAAGTTGTGTTAGACATTGAGCAGTTTTATGCCCTTAAATTTATAAATGAAACTTTTTATAATATTAAATTTTGGATTATTAAAGTGGTGGATACTTATCCAAACAAGTGTGCTTTGCTTTGTTAGATCTGGTGCATGCAAGTTGCTTATTTTAAAATTGGAATTGATTTTTTGAAAACAGGCAATAATGCTGATCCTATTCCCTCTTTATAGAAAATTTCATTTTTTCCGAGCTATGAGGATGTTTTCCCCCCTCATTGTAGAAATTCTAAGTTTCTTCATCTTGATTTTTTTGATTTTTAATCTAACTTTATTGGGTGAAACCCATCTTACTCAAATGCATAGTAAATACATTAAAATTCCTGAAGGAGAGACTGGATGATTATAATTATAAGTGACTTTCTCATTTAGTTTTAACTTTTAAGTTAGTTTTAGTACTGTTTTAAGGTATTTGTAGGCTTATTTTAAAACTGACAAGATTTTAGTTAAATTTAACATTGTAAGTATTGCATAGTAGAAAATAGCATGTTGATACTTGATTGATTTTAAATTAACTTATTGATCTAAGTTTGTGATTCTTGCCTAATTTTAATTTAAACTAAAATTGAAATTTAAATTTTCTTTGTTGGGATGGTAATAGAAATTAATCCATTTACTTTAGTATTGTTTTACTTGCATATTCTAATTTTATACTGTATACTATACTTTTAAAATATATTAGCTAAATAACGAAAAATCTTTAGAATGGCAACTCTTAACATTTTGAATTGCCTTGTTTTGGTTCACGATGGAGACTTGCTTTTATCGTTTTGAAGAAAATGTAATATCACTTTATAATTGAATTTTACCTTTTGAATTACTACATAACACTCATCGTCACCAGGAATTGTGGTCCGAA
>SEYY01018710.1:60000-62500 GCA_009176605.1 Armadillidium nasatum | reverse complement strand
AGGTACTGAACTAACTCTTTCAAGTAATCACTGTATCATTTTTTTTACCTTAGTAGTTCGCGTAATACCTGTAAGACCTTTCTTCATTTTCATTTAAAATGTAGTTAACTTGTTTCTCTTAACTACATTTCAATTATGATTATTATTACTATTATTATTATTATTATTATTATTATTATTATTATTATTATTATTATTATTATTATTATTATTATTATTATTATTATTATATTATTATTATTATTATTATTATTATTATTATTATTATTATTATTATTATTATTATCATTGTTATTGTTGCTCTTGTTATATTATTATCATTGTTGTTGTTGTTGGTATTTTTATTATTATTATTTTCCTGTAGACGATTATAAATATTATAAATAACTGATAATTTAGTAATTATAAAAACTAGAACGTTGTTGTTGCTATTAGCATTATTATTTTTATTATTATTGTGATTATTATTTTTATTATTATTATTATTATTATTATTATTATTATTATTATTATTAATTTCATGGAAACGTTTATATAAATAGATTAATTTTTCTGTGTAAAATTCTAAATTACATCCAATATTTAGTAATTATAAAAACCTGAACTTGATTTGAAATTATAATCCGACACACTGAGATAATCAATAATTATTATAAAAAAAAAATTATTATTATAATTATTATTTTCAATTAAATTATTAATTATCTTTGCAATCGTAAAAGTCTTTTTGTAGTCTCGAAAAATGAAGAAGTGAATCACAAACTTGGTACGAGAAATATTTTAATACAATGAGATTTTCTTCAGTTCTTTCCATTATTTTTTTATTATGTAATCAGAATTCAGTTTTTAAAATATTTTTTAAGGTTATGAAACCCCTATTATGATTAATAAATTTTTTATTATTATTATTATTATTATTATTATTATTATTATTATTATTATTATTATTATTTTTATTATTATTATTATTATTATTATTATTATTATTATTATTATTATTATTATTATTATTTTATTATATTATTTATTTATTATTATTATTATTATTATTATTATTATTATTATTATTATTATTATTATTATTATTATTATTATATATTATTATTATTATTATTATTATTATTATTATTATTTATTATTATTATTATTATTATTATTATTATTATTAATATTTTTATTTTTATTATCATTATTAATTATTATTATTATTATTATTATTATTATTATTATTATTATTATTACTATTATTATTATTATTATTAAGGTTATTGTATATGGCTCTTATAAATGATCATTATAATTGGATTATAGGATTGTACAAGACCGGAAGCGAATGTGTTGAAAAGAACGGAATAAATTCAGATTCACTCAATTTCTTGAAATTAATCTGAAAGGAAAGAGTAATGAAATCATTTCTTTAGAAGATTTATCCATTTTTTGACACAAATAAGTTTAATTTCCTAGATATATATATTATATATACATATATATAATATATATATATATATATATATATATATATATATATATATATATATATATATATATATATATATATATATATATATATATATATATATATATATATATATATATATATATATATATATATATATATATTATATATATATATATATATATATATATATATATATATATATATATATATATATATATATATATATATATATATATATATATATTTACCTCTGGTGGGCAAAGGCAGAGGCCAGAGGCCTACCAAATTTCTACCAGAGAAAGGAGCAAATTGGGATACTGGTTTGACAGCGTTGAAGGTGTGTAAGTCATAGGAAATTGGGAAAATAGATGAAGGGAGTTTGTTCCAGACTTTTTTTATTATATATATATATATATATATATATATATATATATATATATATATATATATATATTATATATATATATATATATATATATATTACAGGAGCTCTGTCTTTCACTGAACTTGCCACATTATTACCTTCTTCTGGTGGCCAATATATTTACTTATTAGAAGGCTTTGCCCCCAATCGAAAATCTGAAAAGTTATTTTGGGGTCCTCTCTTAGCATTCCTCTTCTCAATGGAAGAAACCTTTTTTTCAAGACCTGCTTCGTCTGCAGTTCAAGCCTTATCAATATCGACTTATCTTTTAAATTTAGGAAAACTCGGTTGTGCTTCTGGATCATCTGAAAATGAGGTTGTTCAGATAAAGCTTATGGCGTCTTGCTTTGTTGGTATGCAAGAAATGTTTTTTTCTCTATATATATATATATATATATATATATATATATATATATATATATATATATATATATATATATAATATAAATATATATATATATATATATATATTAATATATATATATATATATATATATATATATATATATATATATATATATATATATATATATATGAGAAAGCAATTTAACTGCTTAAAATGGCCTCAAATTTGACATAAAGAAACTAGTAATAAATAAATTGATTAATTTAAGAGA
>SEYY01018710.1:37500-42500 GCA_009176605.1 Armadillidium nasatum | reverse complement strand
ATTATTATTATTATTATTATTATTATTATTATTATTATTATTATTATTATTATTACTTGTATTGTGTTTTTATTTTATTTTTATCATTGTTCCGTCACTTTTTGGTTCACTTGTTTTAAACTCATTTTTTTTTTATTCCATTTAATATTTATATAATTATTTTCTTTTATTATTTTTATTTTTTGTTTCTTTACTATGTCCTTCTTAAATTTGTCTAAACCAACCATCCTATTTTTCTTATTTTTTTTTTATTTATTTACTTATTTTTTTGCCATATTTTTTTTTATTTATTTAATTATTTTTTTGTTTTATTTGCTATGAAAATGTTCACTCATGAATTAAGGCGTGTTTAAATTGTTTTAAGTTTACTTATTTATTTTTTCGGTCATTTATTTATGTAAAATTTTTGTTTGTGTATTAATAGTTCTTTATTTCTATTTTTATTCTTATTTTCGTCGAAGGTGAATCATGTGGACTCAAAACGTCCTAATAAAATTTGTTTATCATTACTTTGCCCTTGTTATTCATTGTATATGTATTTATATATACTTTTATATATACAAACACACATACATGTACACACACGTATAAATGAATGAATGAATAAATAAATAAATAATAATATAATATAATATATATATATATATATATATATATATATATATATATATATATATATATATATATATATATATATATATATATATATATATATATATATATATATTATATATATATATATAATATATATATATATATATATATATATATATAATATATATATATATATATATATATATATATATATATATATATATATATATATATATATATATATATATATATATATATATATATATATATATATATATATATATATATATATATATATATATATATATATATATATATATATATATATATATATATATAAATATAATAATAAATAAAGATATTTATTTATTATTAATATTAATATATCATATATAAATAATAAATATATAATATATAATAATATATATATATATAGGTATATATATATATATATATATATATATATATATATATATATATATATATATATATATATATATATATATATATATATATATATATATATATATATATATATATATCACTGTCACTGAACAGAAACTATTTTGAGCTGGAAACCAACTTCAGAGTTAAAACTAAAGGGAATTTTGAATGACCACTTCTATGTTGTGCAGAGTTTGAAATATGTGTCAAAAAAGGTAAATAATAAATCTGTTAAACGTAAGGAAATCTTCAAGGTTTTCCTATGTGGTTTTCTTAAATCTGAAATCAGGTAAGAGATGAATTCTTAAGGAAGTCATTGGATTATATTTAGCGAAGTTATGATGAACAGAATGTGTTGTGTGGTAGGAGAGATGACAAAGCTGTGAGGAAATTTTGGAAATGCATTGTCCATGAATAAGGTTATCTGACATATAAAGAATCTCGCAAGGTTGAACGCCTCTCACCAATTTCTGGTTTCACACAGCACTGCTTTTCTTTACGATCATCAGACAAGCACGCCTGTCAGTGGTCCTTGAAACCCTGAACGGAGCCGAACAATGTAATCGGATGAAGGGAGAGGTAAGCCACATCTTGAAAGATTTTTGGCGAAAAGTGATATTAGCTTTTTGTTAACTTTATCAATACCCACGATGTAGACTTGATGTAGACTTGATGTAGAGTTGAAGTAGACTTGACGTAGATTTGATACAGACTTATTCATCAGAAGGTTACCAATTTTTTCTGTCTTGGATCATTCTTAGAAGGCTTAGAGAGGTAAGCATTATTTGATTTTTTAGGTACAGAGCTGATAAGGATTATATGGTACTACGGAAGTCTAAAAAGAAGGACAGATCAACACATGGAAACAGGATTGAAGGTATCGCTATAAATAATCCTGACATTCCGTTGAATATATGGAAAAAAAGGCTGAAGGGCTTCATTCCCCTCATCATATTTGAATCGATGTGTGAAGATTTCTACAGTCATCATGTTCAAATGAATAGAACAAGAAATAGTCCTTTAGCTCGGTTGCAAAAGTTCCATCCTTTAGGAAGGATGCCAAGACGTTTCAGACAAAAGTAAAGTTATTAGGTATTAACTCTTTCATAAGTGTGTGATGGTACTTTGTTGTAAGAAATCTTTAAAGTTGAGAGAAGAATGCAAATACAGTAGCAAATGGACAGATAATTGGATTTTTATCAACTTAGACTAAAAGTGGAATTATGGCTGAAGGCTGATGTATTTATATTTTTGCGAAGGAGAGAGAGAGAGAGAGAGAGAGAGAGAGAGAGAGAGAGAGAGAGAGAGAGAGAGAGAGAGAGAGAGAGAGAGAGAGAGAGAGAGAGAGAGAGAGAGAGAGAGAGAGAGAGAGAGAGAGATATGCTTGGAAGGATTCGGTGGAATTAAGAAGGCTCTTGTTGTTTTTACGACATACGGAGAAAACACCATCGGCAATATAATTTTATTCGGATTTGAGCAGTAAATGAGAAGGTGAAAGATTTTATTTGTTTCCCACGTTTTTAAGTAAGGTGGCGGTTGGAGGAATGAACCGTAATGACAGGTTATTCAGTTTGCTAATATGAGTTGGTTGTTTAAGGATTAGGAGGATTTGAAATCCTTAACTTATATATATATATATATATATATATATATATATATATATATATATATATATATATATATATATATATATATATATATATATATATATATATATATATATATATATATATATATATATAATTTTATATTGTTCATATAATTACTTAAATATTTTTCCGACATAAAAATGAACTATAATTACCTTTTTTCAGATGTACAATTTTATCGTGAGGATTTTTCCCGAATTCAGAATACAACACACTCTTATCTGTGCCAATTAACATAAACAACTGCATACAACATTCAGTCTTATAAACTCGTAATATTAGGAGTATTTTCCAAAACAAAGTTTGGACACAGTCATACACACACATATATATATATATATATATATATATATATATATATATATATATATATATATATATATATATATATATATATATATATATATATATATATATATATATATATATATATATATATATATATATATATATATATATATATATATATATATATATATATATATATATATATATATATATATATATATATATATATATATATATATATATATATATATATATATATATATATATATATATGTTCCACACTTTTTCCCTTAGAGTACATGCAAGATTTAGCATTGCTTCTAAGTCTAGGTTTATAGAGCTGGATAAAGAAAGGAATATTACTTTAGAGTTTAGAAGAGCAATATCAGGCTTAATAGCGATAGTTTTGAAAGAGATTAACGCAATATGCAATGGGGTAGATCGAGATCGGAGAGAATGATAGAGTTAACAAGGTGAAAGCTTTAGACCATCTTTTTCATGGAGAACTTTGCTAGCGAAACAACTCTAGATATGTAAGTCGTACTCCATACAGGGGCGAAAGACACTCTATAAATAGGAAGCAACATTTTATATATATATATATATATATATATATATATATATATATATATATATATATATATATATATATATATATATATATATATATATATATATATATATATATATATATATATATATATATATATATATATATATATATATATATATATATATATATATATATATATATATATATATTCGGTCCAAGAAAATCTTATAACAATAATTTCTTTTTACAAAATATTTAATAAAATACAAAAAATTTATAGCATAGAAATGGAAATAAATTGTTCTTTTTTTCATTTTTAAATTGCAATAAATGCCAATTCGATGGCATAGAACTGTTATTTAATATAGCTTTGTAAATATAAAATTAAGGGTTTTCATAAAACTATATCAAGTCAGGGATTGTTAACAGAAGCGATGAGCCTGATGTTAATAGTTTTAAATTTTTTTTATTGTAATTTCAATGTCAGAATGACATACATACATTGATGCGTCTCTATTGATTAAAAGATTTAAACATTCTCGTTACTTTTAATAATGAACAGCTAGAATTATTAGTATACGGAAGTGTCGCAACTGCAAAATGCGAGGATAGGAAATTTTTGAAAGTATTATAAAAATGCGTATCTCTATGGGAGATTCAAATTTAAAAGAGAAACATAAAAATTTAATAATGCTCGGCATTTGAGTACTTAATGCGTCTTTGAACAAATAAATTTTTATTTTTTATTTTGCTACTCATTTTATTTATTTTGTTACTCATTTTATTTATTTTATTACTCCTTTTATTTTATTTTTTATATTACTCATCGTCTCTCACATCAAGATTAAAACATCGGTTAAAAAAATAAAAATAATTCATCCAATAACATTAAATTTATTTATTAATTAATTATTTATTAATTTATTTATTATTTAATTTATTTATTATTTATTAATCAACTATCATATAAAATATAAAACTTTAATTAACTTTAAGTCTCTCGGTAGTTGTTTTATACATATTTTTCAGCTAATTAAAGTTATAAAGCATTAAAATAGTCTGATTAGGTGGTAGAAGAAATGAGACTATATATATATATATATATTAGTGATGGATCGGATGTCATATTTTCCAATTTGCGGATGCGGATGCGGATGGAATTTGAAGTGCGGATGCGGATGCGGATTTAATTTTCGAAACTGCGGATGCGGATGCGGATGTTGAATTTTCGAAAGTGCGGATGCGGATGCGGATGTTGAATTTTAATTTTTTCGGGATGCGGATGCGGATGTTTTTTTGAAGGATGCGGAAATGCGGATGCGGGATGCGGATGTTAATTATATATATATATATATATATATATATATATATATATATATATATATATTATATATATATATATATATATATATATATATATATATATATATATATATATATATATATATATATATATCACTATCACCTTTCCC
>SEYY01018710.1:0-7500 GCA_009176605.1 Armadillidium nasatum | reverse complement strand
GTAACTAGTAGACGGTGGTAGCTTACACTTCTCTTCAGGCCTTGGCTCGGAATACCACTTCAAGGAAGGGACCACAGTCGATGGAAAAAGCATCTGCCAAACTGTGGTATCCTCTTGAAGGGCGGAGTAGGCAGGAGCTTCTTCTGTTAGAAGAGCGGATTCTTCTTGAGAAAACGGTTTGCTTCGGCGGGAACTGGTAGCTGCCTCTTCAGGAACTTCTTCTGGCTTCTGGTTTACTAAAGTGAATAGTTAAACTATCTGTTAACCTTCTAAAATTATTTCTAAAATGGAAAGTTTTATAAACAAGTAGTTAATTCTCCACTTTTTTTATTATTTATCAAAAATTATTTACCAAACTCATTATTATTTTTATTTTATTATAAAAAGTTAATTTATTATATAAAATACTTTTTAGAAATGTGAAAATAATTATTAATATCTATATAATAATGCCATTTTTTCAAAATAAATAAAAATATAAATTCTATCAATAACATATAAATAACATTAATTTTAATAAAATGTATATTATAAAATATAAAATAAAAATGTAATTCCTAAATATGTGATATTGTTTTATCTATTATAATTGTCTTATGCATTATAGTTTTGGCTAAATTTCATTCGTTGATTTTATATGACATTGTTATTAACTTATTATATAATTATTACTAAAGCTTTTTAAGCAAATACAACATCATTTTAGAATTTCTTTTATTATTATATATTATTTTATTAATTATTTTAAATAAACAAACACTTATTTTATTAATCAAATTGGCTTAAAATTTCTCTGATTATTTCACTTTAATATATATTAGATAACACTTTTAAATCATTTTCTTTGTTACCAAAAAGGAAAACTTTTAATGCGATTGTAGGGTTACTTCCTATATATATATATATATATATATATATATATATATATATATATATATATATATATATATATATATATATATATATATATATATATAATATATATATATATATATATATATATATATATATATAATATATATATAATTGAAAAAAAAAAAAATTAAATGCATTGAAAATTAATTAATGAAATAAAATATTCATGTTTTATTATTTTTAATATTTTCCAATATATTGATGTTAGCCAAAGAAAAGGAAAATTAAAATTAGGTTTTAAATTTACCTTTCCTAGAAATTTCTTATAAATTATTATTAATTTACTTTTTTTTTGTTTTTTTTTTAAATTTTTATAAGTAAAAAAATAAAACCATCTCTCTTCTTCTATTCTTCACAGAGATAATTTTTTTTCTCTCTCTTTTTTTTTCCTTCCAGGAGAGTGCGTTCCCATTTTATCACTTTCTATGCAAAAAAATTGGCCGACATTTCGGACTTTAAAAGCAAGGAGTTATAAATTCAAATCCATTATTTGGTTTTACGGTTTTCTTTTTCTTTATGAAGGTGGAAAAAAACACTATTTTTTACCCCATTTCAGTACATTCATAACACTGGAAGTAGTAACAAACTTCGAAAATGGACTGAGATAGATACTATAACCAGTATATATATATATATATATATATATATATATATATATATATATATATATATATATATATATATATATATATATATATATATATATATATATATATATATATATATATATATATATATATATTGCACTGTACTGCTAAGCGTTCATATTCCATCCTCAATACCCGAACACTGCAAAAATACAGTCAACATATACAGTAAGACTTCCCTTTGCTTATACAAAAGACAATTTTCTCAAATTCAGTTGAACTCTAATTTAACTCAGAAGCTGAGTTAATCCTACTATGTCTTGAGTCTGTGGATATATCCGTTTTGTGAGCAAAAATCTTGCTTATTTTCTTGCTTCAAAAATGCTCCATTCACGCCAACAGAATCCGAATTAGTCAAAACTCAAAACAATTCAATAAAAACTACTAAAAGATTAGGCAAAATTCCTCCAGTAAATTAATAGGGTGAAAGTTTTTTCAACCATTCTTACTAGTACAATCTGAAGCAATTCGAATGAATCCAACTCCGTTCCTGATTTAGCATAATATAATTTAATTAGTCTTGTATAATTAGTCAGATAGCATAGATGTAGCAAAATTAGAATTAATAGTGAAAGAAATTGGAAGTAGGAAAGATTTAATTAAAATTGATCAGCTTGTGTGAAATGTTTGAAATCGTCGCTCAGATTCTTGTGGATCCATATTAATTCCAATTAATTCAGATTAATTTGGGGTGAAAGGGGACTAAGTTATTTAGTGGCCTCTCATTAAAAAGTAAGTGACACTGATTTCTATGAAAAGATGCGGGCATTTTCAAATCACGCTACTTTTTTACCTTATCCAAGGCATTATTTGCCCTCAAATAGAATTTATCCTTAACAGGAAACTTTGAAAACATCTCAATTCTTCTAATCTTATCTCTGATATCCAGTATGATTTTTGTAAAAAAAACCGCTCTACTGGTGATCTTATTTCCGCTCTCGATGACTCTTGGTCCTCAGCTCTTCGGCATTTCAGTGATTTTTTGTTGTCGCGTTGGACATATCGAAAACTTTCGATAGAGTCTGGCACACAACGGTTTGATTTTCAAGCTCCCCTCTTTCGTAATCTATCCTTTTCTCAATAACATTCTCTTTGATTTCCTTTCCGGCCGTTCTATAGAAGCTGTTGTAGACGGCCACCTTAAAACTATTAACAGTGGTTTCCTTAAGGATCTGTCTTATCCCCAACATTTTTAATTTGAAAGACACGCCTCCCAGCAGCAGTTAATAGACGAAGGGGAGTAGTCTTGGAGCAGCCGACCTCTGGTTTATCTCGTATTTCAAATTGGGGCAGAGAAAATATGGTCGTTTCCAATGCCTTAAACAGGGCTCCCTCATCTCCCCACTTGACACAATCTTCCAAACAACTGACATTTTCTCAGAAAGCACACAACTCAAACTTTCATCTGTCCCTAATATTTTTTTCTCGTGATCTTTCTTGGAAAGATCACATTGCTTCAATTTTTAAACAAGCTCCTAAGAGGTTGAATGTTCTGAGTCGCTTTCAAAATCTTTTCACGCCACCTCAGTTGCTTTCACTTTATAGGGGTGTTGTTCGTCGCTGTATGGAGTACGCCTCACACATCTGGGGTATTTTTACTCATACAACTCTCCTCGAAAAGGTGTTGTCTAGTGCTTTTAGTCTTTTGAACTACTTCGCCCTCACCAATTCTCTCCAATCTTTTTCTATCAGTCGAATTGCTGTGTCACTTTCTTTATATTATCGCTATTACAATGGACACTGTTCTTCTGAAATCTCTCATCGCATACATTCTCCATTGTGAGGAGCTCGTGCGACACACCTTTCAACACAGTTTCTTCCTTTCTCTGTTCAATTCATTGACCCAAACTTAAACGCTATGCACAATCTTACATGTACACAATCTATTTTTCTGTTATCCCAACTTCGTATGAATTACACATCTTCAAACGCCTTGTATCGGAACACGTCGGCCTTTAACTTTACTTCATTTGCAATTTTTTCTCTAACCCTGGTTAAAATTTTAGTAGCCTCTGACCTTTGTCCACCTGAGGTATAATATATATATATATATATATATATATATATATATATATATATATATATATATATATATATATATATATATATATATATATATATATATATATATATATATATATATATATATATATATTATGGGCGTCCTAGCGTGTAAGCCATCAATTTTTTCGTCAGTTATTAATTAGATCCTGTTGCATTTTCTTTTATGTCAATATTATATATATTATTATTATCATATTATTATTATTATTATTATTATTATTATTATTATTATTATTATTATTATTATTATTATTATTATTATTATTATTATTATTATTATTATTATTATTATGAAGAAAAGAAGCTTTTCGTTTGTTATCTTTGGATTAAATTTTTATTTTTAGGGATAGTAAGATCAAAATTATGTATAACTTTTAATATATAATTTTTATGCGGTTTTTGAGAAATTAAAAATAATAATTGGAATAAGAATAACAATGATATTATTATTGCTATAATTATCGTTAATTACTATTGTCATTTTCATCATTATTATTATTATTATCATTATTATTATTATTATTATTATTATTATTATTATTATTATTATTATTATTATTATTATTATTATTATTATTATTATTATTATTATTATTATTATTATTATTATTATTTTTTTTTTTTTTATTTTTTTTTATTTTTATTATTATTTTAAATATAATAATAATAATAATAATAATAATAATAATAAAAATAATAATAATAATAATAATAATAATAATAATAATAATAAATATAATAATAATAATAATAAATAATAATAATAATAATTAAATTTGTAATAACAATTATATTAATAAAATCATCATACCTCTGCAAATTAGAAGGAAATCATATCCTGCTTTTACATTACTGATTCTTCGGTGTCCTCTGACAAAGTGGGATCCGTGAACGCTGATGCAATAAGCAGGTTCATTCCCTCTTCAACTAATTCTATCTCTCCCCAAAATACATGGTTGGAAGGCAAGTGATCTAGTGACATTCAGAAGAGAGATAATGTGTATCGGATGTGGAAATACTCTCTCCGTCTTCTATCACTTTTACCAATTTTCATTCTGCTCGGAATCGTTGGAGGGATATGCTTTGACGATATCTCCAACAACTTCGTCAAATCTTTCTTTCCTTCTTTTATTATCTCTGATGGTTCTGTAGCTAACACTCCTGCTGAAAAGGCTAATCTCCTCGGCCTCTGTCTTTCATCTAATTCAGCCTTGGATGATTCCGGTATACCCCCTCCTACTCCTACTCTCAGGAGTCCCATATCTTTACCTGTGATTCCATATGATAAGGTGAAAGAGATTAAAAATCTATGAACATTAGAAAGGCTAGTGGCCCAGATGGCATTCCTCCCAGTGTTTTGAGGGAGTGTACTTCCGAGATGTTCCCCGTTATCGCTCAACTCTACTCTCTTTGCCTTGATACTAATTCGTTCAGCCGATCTCGAAAAAGGGTAGCAATTCTGAACCTTACAACTATTGTCCAATTGCTCTTATTTGTATTATTTCTAAAGTCTTTGAAATTATTCCTATTCTCATTCTCATTTCCTGGATAATTTGGGATCTCATTCTCTTCTCCCTGATCATCAGTATGACTTTGGAAGCTTGAGGTTTACTGGTGACATATTTTTCTATCTTACTGATATATGGTCTACTGCCCTTAGGGACTTTGGGGAATCTTGTGTGGTGGTGTTGCCTGATATATCCCAGGCTTTTGATTGAGTATATCATGCGTCACTTCTCTCTAAGTTCGCCTTCTTTAGATTTCCTCCTTCTCTTTGCTAACCCATGCCTAGTTTCCTCTCAAACCACTCCATATCAGTGCTTGTTGATGGAGCAGCTTCCTCTTCTTTCCCTATTAATTGTGGTATTTCTCAGGGTTCTGTTCTATCCCCTACCCTATTCCTACTTTTTATAAATGACCTTCTCAGCTGAACTTCTACCTCTGTTCGTTCTTATACCGATGTCTCAACTCTCCATTCTTCTACTCATTTCATAATCTGCTTCCTCTTTTGATAATAAATTTGCTTCTCGTCTTAAACTTTCCGATTCTATTCTTGCCGTCCTGGAATGAATATTCCAATGGGGCTACCATAACCTTGTGAAATTGAACTCTCTAAAAAATTCAACTTCTTCAAATCTCCCTTTCTAAAACACCTTCAAGCTTTCCTATCTACGTCTCACCTATGAACAACTTTATCATTTTTAATCTTAACATTATCTTGGAAACCTCATAACACAATGGTTGCTAAGGTAGTTTCAAAGAAGATGAGGTTTCTGTTTAGGGTGCGGGATTTTTTTCTTCCGAGAAGTTACTCCATTTATACAAGGATCTTATTCACACTTGTATATTCTACTGCTCTCCCATTTGGATGGTTCCGGTTCCACCATTCTTTTGGATTGGGTTGAGTGTAAGTAATTGGAAGTCTCCTACTTTCGAATTGTCTTGACCCACTTTTTCTGCGACGCTACGTTGGTGCACTATCCCTTTTCTATAGGTGCTTCAACGGCATTTGCTCGAGAGAGTTGACCTCTCGCATCCCACCTCCATTGTGTCGCCCTCGCAGCAAAAGAGGAGCCTTTCTTGCGCATGAGGAATCTAAAAGATTTGCAGACATCAAGACTTGCTCGTTGTTCTGCCTCCTTTTTTTCATCCACTTCTGTTCTTTGGAATTCGCTACCTATCTACTGTTTTTCCTGCTGTATTTAATCTTCCTCTCCCTTTAACTCTTAACAGCGTCCGTCTGCATTCAACTTAGGGATATATGTTATATTTGGATTTATGTGGGTTTCTTTATTTTTATTATATCCTTTCTTTGAAAAGGGCTCTGCCAGTGAGTGGTGGTAACACGCAAAGTAATAAAAGTAAGTGATTGACCTCTCTCTCTCTCTCACTCTTTCTTTCTTTCTCTCTCCCTTTCGCTCAGTCCCAAGATTCAATAAAGTTTAAGCTCCTTTCGTGCCAATAAAAATCTATCCAATTAATATTGATGAATCTTATGAAAAAAAGTAAAAATCTGTAACAAAATGATTGAGCAGAATATTTAGTTATGATAAATTAATAGATTATTAAATTGTAATGTTAGTTGAAAACCTTAAAGAAAGCTTGCTCATAATTTATGATTTTCTATCATATTTTCATATAAAAACAAAAAACTTATGAGGTAATCACGTGAGTGCTTCATATTTTAAATATATCGTGAATAATATAGAAACTGAAAAGAATGATTTATATTTGATAGACCAATGAGTAAGAAAAGTAAATTGTATAAATTGAAACTGAATTATAGAACAACTATACCAAAATTTTATCAATCCATGAATTATAAATAAATTTTCTTTAAGCAATAAATGAAGTGACTTTCTTCTAGTAATAAATGAACTGAAGATTTAAAAGGTTGTAGAGTTCCATATCAATAATTTAAAGAAATTATAATATCGAGAAAATATTATATAAAATAGAAAGCTCATTATAAAAAATTTTTCTCTTTACGTACGTATACAAAAAAAAAAAAAAAAAAAAAAAAAAAAAAAAAAAAAAAAAAAAGACAATTCAAGATAAAAAACATAAAACTTAAAAAGTAGAGAAACCACAGGAAGCTTTGAAATATATATGTTTATAATGAGAAGAAAAAGTCTTTCTCAAATAGCATATAACAAATAGTATAGTATGAGTATATAACAGAAATATATTATCACAGTTCACTACTTCAGTTACAAAGTATTTCATATCTTGCCTACAATACAGATTTCAGATTTCTTCTGAAGAGCAAAAATAATTCTATCTCTGCTTAATATGAAGAAACTGAGCAAATCTGTGTAAAAGTGGAGGTGCAGCTGAACATATGAGAAATTAAACAACTTTTTGACACCACTCA
>SEYY01018709.1:222500-234575 GCA_009176605.1 Armadillidium nasatum | reverse complement strand
ATTTATTATTATTATTATTATTATTATTATTATTAAGACTTATTTTGATCATCTAACATAATTTCCATCAATTTCATCATAGTTACATAATTTGCCGAAAATCTTCATGTTTAAAATTTTTTTTTATCAATTGCAATTATTAAAAATAAAATTTAAAAAGAATGAGAGAAACTGGCAACTCACAAGTAAAATGTTACCAAAAATGAAATCTAATTTAATTAAACCTATTTTATTCCTATGTATAAATAAACACGCGACATTCAACATGAAAATATTCTTGTATTCGTGTTTAAAAGGGATATAAATTTAAATTTTTTAATTCACGTAGAAGTTATTGTGAAAATTGCATCGCTTATTCATACGCCATTTTTAAAATATAAAAACTTATTTCTTCTTTAATAGTGCAACACATTTCAATTTGCTGTTTGAATCTCACGTCCCTTACACAACTAAGAACAGTTTCACGCTTCGTGGAAGCCACCTTTTGTTCTTTTGAGCTTGAAAGACATGGATAAGCTTTGATACAGGAGAGGAAGCACAAAGAGAGAGACTGGGAGAGGAAAACAGTAATAGGTGGAGAGAGAGAGAGAGAGAGAGAGAGAGAGAGAGAGAGAGAGAGAGAGAGAGAGAGAGAGAGAGAGAGAGAGGCAAAAAAAAAATAACTAACAGAGAAAAAGACAACAGAGAGAGAAAGAGAGCGAGGGAGAGGAATGAGAAAGAGGAAAAAGAGACTAAAAAGAAAGGGAGAGAGAAAGAGGCATGACAAATTAAGAAAACAAAACAAAAAACAAAAAAAGTCTCACAGCTACATGGAAAGACACTCGAACAAACAATCATACAAACATACAAATAGTTCTACAGACCTCAAAACAGACCCAGAGATGTAAGTATTTTTACGTACAAAGAAACAAACGTATACACGCACACACACACACACACGGACTAGACTAAACGCTGTTTTGGTAAATTATTTCCCTTCTGTTATAGATTGAATAAAAATGCAAGTTATCAAACATTAAAATGGAAAAAATGTAAATAAAGTTGCAAACTATATATATATATATATATATATATATATATATATATATATATATATATATATATATATATATATATATTATATATATATATATATATATATATATATATATAATATATATATATATATATATATATATATATATATTGAGGTGGACCGGATAGTAATTTTTTACTATCCGCGGATGCGGATGCGGTTGCGGATATTCAATTGCGGATATCCGCAGATGCGGATGCGGATGATAGTTTAATTTTTTAAGAGTTTTTTCGTCATAGATTCTTGGAATTTTAAATATAATATCCAGAATCTATGTTACCAGGGTGTGGGACGGGGACCCAACTCTTGAACACCCCACCAACCTCTTTCCCCAACCTCCACCCATTTGGAAAAAGGTAATATATATATATATATATATATATATATATATATATATATATATATATTATATATATATATATATATATATATATATATATATATATATATATATTATATATAGCCAGTAATTCAGTATTACCTTCACACTTCACAGTTTCACATATTCCATTTGAAGTTAATAATTGGTAAGTTATTTTTTTAGAAATAAAAGCTTTTGGGCTCTTTCAGGTGAAAGTTTGGTTCGCTTTTCGTCGTAAATGAGGCCTGCTCCACTGAAAAGACGCTCACTAGCAACACTAGTTGAAGGACATGCTAAATAAGTCCTTGCCAGCTCAGCAAGAAAAGGGAAACTTTTGCAATTATCTCTCCACCAAACCATTTGGTCTTTATCTGCCTCCAAACGTGGGAGTTTCAGATAATTTTCAATAATCGATATTGTATCCTTTGACATTTCTGACTGTGATTCTTCATCGCTGCTGGAAGCTAGAAGATCTTTCATTGATTTAACAATGCTGAAGCTAACACTTCATTTTGTTTCTTTTGTATCTGAGATCTTTTGCTTTTTCTTGAAATGCGTTATTTTAGCTGTTTCTATCATCTCATTGCATAAGCATCCTAATTTGATTTTAACATTCTGAGAAACAAGTGGTTTAAAAAATTTTGTTTTGTACCTAGGATCTAAAAAGGTTGCAATTGTATAAGCATCATCATTTTCCAGGTTTCTCCTTCAAATGTTTCAGTCATCCTTGAAACTCCCTTAGACTTAATAACATTTGTTAACACAACTTTCAATATATATATATATATATATATATATATATATATATATATATATATATATATATATATATATATATATATATATATTATATATATATATATATATATATATATATATATATATATATATAATATATATATATATATATTAGAGGTGGACCGGATAGTAATTTTTTTTACTATCCGCAGATGCGGTTGCGGATATCCGCGGATGCGGATATTGGAAAATGATGCGGATATCCGCAGATGCGGATATCCGGTCCACCTCTAATATATATATATATATATATATATATATATATATATATATATATATATATATATATATATATATATATATATATATATATATATATATATATATATATATATATTATATATATATAATGCAAAAATTAGGGAGGACCTACATTTTTATAGGTATACCAAGTCTATTCTGGTTCGTTAAGATTTTGTTTTGTAGTAGCCAGAGACCAAAAAATGTTCACGAATAAAAACCTAAGGTAATATAATGGAATCAGTTCATAACTTCATATGAACATATCCTATCAAATTAAGTAATTAGAAATATATTTAGCACAATTTGTTACATTGGAAAATAGCAAAGAAGTAATTATCAGATTGCTAGAATATTAATATCACCTTTCTTAAGGTAGAAATTTCGGGGAAAGCTTTTGCAGCAAAAACAAATGCTAATCATAATTATGATGATGATAATACAATATTTGTATATTAAATTTTCTTCTTATATCCAGTCTCAATATTAATTAGATTAGTAAACAATTAATTACCTTCAAATGATTTTTCATTTTCCGCATTTCCTTTAGAATAAAAAAAGGCTTATAAAGTAGGAATGCAACGTTGTTTAACAGAGGCAGGGGCATGCAACCTTTCAATGAGTTATGACATAATATGCCATATCCCTTTATTATGATGAGTATAAAGGTCATTACATAGTTGTATTGAAAATTGCAGTTTTGATTATTGTAATGTTTATTTTCAGATTAAGTTACTTTGAATTTCAAATTAATCTACCTATTGTCAAAGAAGCGGGAAATGTTGTTGATTCTATCTGCCTTATAAGAGATAATATTTTAGCTTTCAAATGTGCTTTGCATGGATCCATTTACATATGCAATCTCTCTCAGTGTATTAAGACTGTGAAACACGATCCGTAAGTTTCATTATTTTAATTATTTTTACTTAACCTATTTTTATACCTTCAATGGTTTCATATTTGTGCATTCATTATTATGCATGGTTTTTTTTTATTTTTCAGACTACTTGAAAGAAATTTAATAGAACTAAATAAAGAAAATCTTCTGACATTGAAATGGAGTGACACGGACAATTATTATATGAATATGGGAGCAGATTCAAGTAAGTATATTTTGGAGCTTTCCCATAGAATTAATTCATGTTTAAACAGGTGCTACTATAGTATGCCGCCTACATTTGTGCTTACTCTATATGCAAATGTATGGCACATAAACATATGTATATGTGCAACTAAATTACTACTCGAGGGAGGTGGGAAAATAATTACAAATTACCAAAATTCTTCGTAAAGTAGCTAAATGTAGAATGTTTATTATAGTAGCACCATATAATCTTGATTTAATTTACCTTTTCGCTAGCAAGTTTGTTGGAAGCTTTATCAAATTTTGTAATTTTATTCTACAATTTTAATATTGAAGATGTTTATTAGCTGCATACAAAAATCTTCCATTTTTATCATCAAATGTTTGAAATTACCTGAAAAGCAAAAATAAATAGTTTTTAATATAATATATATATATATATATATATATATATATATATATATATATATATATATATATATATATATATATATATATATATATATATATATATATATATATATATATATATATATATATATATAAAATATAAATAAAAATAATTTAAAAAATAATAAAATGAAAATAAAAAAAAAAAAAAAAAAAAAAAAAAAAATAATTCCTTTTTTTTTTTTTTTTTTTTTTTTTTTTTTTTCTTCTCCCTCCCCTTTGTAATTGGACTTAGTTATACACGATTGGCACTATTGTATGGCTAATCTAAAGAGTTGTTTATTGTTTAAATCATGGGAAAAGGGTAGGATTTTTAAAATTTTCACGAGAGTTGGGAAATTTTATTGAAGGCCGTTATGTCCCAATACGCGTCATTTGAAGGTGTGCAATTTAAAGAAGTTGGGAATGTAAATAATAGAAGTGTGTTTTAAACTTTACCAGTGGAATACATGTAAGAATGAAGAGATGGAGGTTGAATTTGTTTTCAGAAATTGGTGTAAGAGAATGGATAAGACTGTAGAAGGCATGTACGAGCCTTTCAGTGAAGGTTGTATGTGACGAGTTCAGAAGAGCAGCGTCTGTTGTAATATCGATAGTATAGAGTGAGTGACGCCAAAGTTTACCATTTAAAAAGTTAGGTTCTTAAACCTTTTTATTTTGTCATTTAAATAAATATATTTTTTAAAGTGTTTAACAGTAATTTGGAACAAATATTTAAATAATAATTTATTTGACAATTAAATAAATGTGTTACAGCTTTTAAAAATTGCTAAATAAAAGTGACAAATCACTTTGTAAAGATGTCAAACCAAAATTTATTTTGGGGCATAATTGTTTTTTATTAAAAAAATAGTTTTTTTAGGAAGGTTGTATGTATATTATATGAATTCTGCCCTTAAGAGTTATTTAAGTTTAGTCGTTTAAGCAATTATGTTCGTAAAATATTAATATTAAAAAGAAGTAAGTATATATGCTTAGGAAGAAAGAAGTATATTTAATTTTAAAGATAGTCACTACTCACTTATTGCAAGAATAAAGCATCTCTAATAGAGTAGCTAGTCATGAACAAGAATAGATAAAAAACAACAGAAAATAAAAAGAGAAGGAGAAAAAATAAATACCAAGAGAGAAATCATCAGAAAATTTTTCAGAGGTTTCAAGATCGAACTACCAATAAGTTAGTAGAAATTTCTCATTTCTTTAACTAGAATCTACTAGATGAGGAATTAGTAGGTATATTGTGTACACATATGCATGATTTTTATTATGGAGGAAAAGATTTTTTTGAGGATGCAGTTTTGACGAAGCTGATGTTAGTTTTAAGAGTGGGTAAGAAGGAACCTTTACGTATATCAGAGTAAACATAAAGCAAGAATATGGAGATCAGAGTAAACATAAAGCAAGAATATGGAGATATCTATCTCGAACAGTTAAGACTATATTGAAAATATTCATGTACCTGATTTAAGAAGATACTTGGACATAGGTCGCTGAAACGGGAAGAGATGAAAGAATAAGTAAGGGCAATTGAACTGGCTTGCACAACACACCCAACCAGATATAGGTTTCATGGTGAGCGATTTGAGTAAGACAAACAAATTAACAACTGAAGTTAGGAGAGTTATCAAACTCGTAAGTAGAATAAAGGAGAAAGGGTAGTCATTAAAATATCGACATTGGAAAAACCACATTGGGAAGTTTATTCTGATGCCTCTTTTGGTGGAGCTGAGGGTTATAAATCATAGATAGGTTATATCCTTTCAATATCTGATGGGAAAGGAAAAAGAAAGCCCAAATAGTTGGAGAGATCCTGTCGGTCAATTCGAGTATCTAAAACTACTATTGAAGCATAAACACTGAGTTTGAGTGAAGCCGTGGATGTGGTTATATTTCTTTAATGAAATGTGTAAAGAGGGTGTGAGAGTAAAGATGTATACTGACAAAAAAACATTAATGTGTGCCATAAAATCAAACTCAGGAGTAGCAGTAGAAGATTGAGACTGGATGTTGCGCCAATAAATTAGGCAATGGAGAATGGGCTCATAAATGAGGTGGCCTGGATTAGTTCAAAGAAACAAGTGACTGATGCTCTAATAAAGAAAGAAGTTGGAGACCAGACAATAAAAAGCTACGTGCATGGAGAGTAGATAAACAGGGAGGAAGGGTTCAGTGAATTTGTTAATGAGACAAAAGAAGAAGAGGAGAAAAAGAGGTAAGTTTGATTAAAAAAAAATTTTTTTTTAAGGAAGTTTGTATATATTATGTTGATTCTACCCCTTAGAGAAGTTAATTTGGTCATTTTAGTACTTATAAGTTCGTAATAATATTAATATTAAAAAGAAGCATATTATTTGCTTAAAGAAGGAAGAAGTATATTTAATTTTAAGGATTATCACTACTAACTCATTGCAAGAATAAAACATCTCTAATAGACTAGCTAGTTATGAACACTGATATATAAAAAACAATAGAAAATAAAAAGCAAGAGAGAAATCATTAGAAAATTTTTCAGAGTTTCTAGATTGAACTACCAATAAAAACTGTAAGTAGAAATCCCTATTTCTTTAACTAGAATTTATTTCAGTTTTGACTAAAAACAACTTCTAATGAAAAAATTTTTTTTTGTGTGTTTGCTTGAAGTAATATAATATTCAGATATTTTCTTAAGCACTAATGTTATAAAAAATCACTTTTTTATCTAGCTCTACCTTAAATTAGTCTATATTAAAAAAGATGTTTATCCTGAAACCTTTGAACAGCTTGTTTTTGCCAAAGGAGACCGGTGAGATCTAGGGAAAGTGAAACAGTTGAGCGTCATCACGCTTCTTAGTTGTATAAAGAATATGCAACTAGCAAATAATAAGTTTCTTATTATAGAGACTATTATTAAAATAATTTCTCTACAACTGTTTTGCCTACTTACATTACTGGGTTAATATATTATTCTGCAGATGTAGCTCAGTGTAGTAAAACTGTGCCAGTTCTGTTTCGGATTAAATCCTTTTTACTATATGGTTAATAGAGGGAGAAAGATAAAAAAAAAATTTTTTTTTTTTTTTTTAAATGATGAGGCAAAGATCTAAAATCTCCGCATGTGATGGAAAAAATGTGATTTAACGTCACTGTTGAGAGTAACCTCAAAGGATTCTTGATAGTTCTAATGGGTGTTGCGACTTTGATTTGTGTTTTTATTAATTGTAAATTGTCTAGAGTGGGGTTAACTGAACACCACAATATTTCTTTATAATGCTAGACCTCGCCTTTTCATTTTACTCTGGAAAACTTGAAAGTATGTGCCGTGCCACTTCACACTGCATCATTGTGTTGTCTATATCTAGTCGAGAGTAATGTATACAGGGAAAGTTAAATTGCAAAACATTTATTTAAAACGAAGATATTTCAATTTTTCAGTACCAAGTTAAATTCATGGAGACTATTTATGTTAATAATCAGTGATTTTGCATTATTTTTGTTTATAAATAAACTTTTTGAAATTATGCTGTAAAAAATTATTCTAATAACCTAGATTAACTCATGAAGTGGATTATAAGACTTGTATTTTAAGTATTTTAATCATTCATATTTTTCCACAGAATCGTGTACATTAGTTTGTGGTGACGACAAAGGTACTTTATGGATTTACGACTTGGCCAATTACGTGAATGGTCAAATTAAAAGTCCTCTTTTTGATAATATTTCAATTGAACAAATTGAACCTCATCTCAAATTGGATTGGCCAGAATTAGACGATGCAGAGGTATGTACAAACCAAGTTAATTAAAAATCGGTTTATATTTTTTTACTTAGACATTTTATGCTTGAAGAGAAAATAAATGGAAAGGTTTTATCATATTGTCACAAGACGCATTGGTTAAACAAAAGTTATGACAGTCCTAGAGTTCTTTATTTATTCAAAATTATGTCTAGGGGTAATATTTCTCTGATATTCACAAATTCGTTAACTTATTCCCTATATTCTTCTAAGTAATCTCTATACTTTTCTTTAGGTTTCTCTTTTGTAGAGTTTACTATAAAACCTTTGCGAAGAGTCCTCATGCTCCTACTTTGATTCTTCTGTAGAATTCTCCTATCTTCCTTCGTATAATTTTTTTATATATTCTTCAGTAGAATCTATATATTTTTATTTATCATTTTCTTAAATATCTCTTAGTATTCAATAGCAATTGTTAAGATTCTTATTATTACGATCCCTTTTGAATATTTCGATGTACTTCATTTTCGTTAATTGACGTTCCTTTCTAGTTTTCGTTTTCCTTATGAAATGCTCAGATCTTTTTATATATAACTTAATTTATATATAACTTAATTTTTCTAATAGTTATTTTATCCTTTTTAAATTAGGAGATCTGCCTTTATTATATTCTTCTTGCTGCTGAGTTTGTATATGAAACGATTATATGCCTGAAATTAATAATGGCCCGTTATTAAGATTGTTTAAATACATGTTGTCTTTTCTTTTATATACATGAATTTCTTTTATTCTCATTTCAGTTGCAAAATGTATGTAGTAGGTTCTCAGCTAAATATTATCTACTTATTTAAAGTTGTTCAAAATTGCTAATTTTGTGTGATGATAAGTGGCTTTCTTCTATTATTACACACACATCTTGATAAGTTGATTTGTAGATGTAATGGGGTAAGAGATTGAGATGATGTTTTCATTTGGGTTTTCCAAATTCTTAATCTTTAGGAGTATCATAACAAATATCATATACTACTATTTATTTTCAAAATGGCATTTGTCAAAGAGTTTAGTTAATATATAAATGGAGATTGGGGCAGCTTTAAAATTTGTAGTCTTCGTTGCAAACAGTGAACTGAGAAATAAAAAATCATATACACGTTTGGATAAAGAAAATTGAACAAGTTTACATTAATTTAAAGTACATGTAATATATTCTAATATTAAAATGTTTATGGATTAAAAAATTTGAAATTAAGTACACAGAATAAGTTGTTATTATGTTTAGGTAGATAATTGTGGAATAGTAATAGATAAATTAAAAGGCTAACTTGAAAAAGTAGATTAAAGAGAATAAGTTTTTATTACTATTAGGTTTAGGTAGATAATTACTGTAATAATAGGGAGATTGAAAAACTAATTTGGAAGGTAGATTGAGAGAAAAAAAAAGTAATTACAAGATTGGGGAAAACAAATTAGCAGATTTGAAGAATTATGAATTATAACTAAGGCAGATGTGTCTCGATACACTGCGTTTGAACGTGCATGTCAAATGAAGTTGGCAAATAGAATAAGTGTTTTTTAGATTTTACCAGTGTAGTACATGTAAGATTAAGCATAACGGTAAAGCCTGGAGTCAGAGTTGGATAGAAAAGATGAGACACGACAGTGTAGAAGACCGTGTTGCATGAGTCTTAGGGGGAGAATGTATGTGACTGGAGCATTCATAAAAGAGTGTCTGCTGTAATATCAAAAATATATAAAGTGACAAAAATTTTAGTAGAAGAAAGAGACAGGAGGGAGTGAGAGCAGAAAGAGTTAAGATGAAAAGCCGCACAGACTCCACCATTTCAATGAGAGACATGCGAAACCACCCTCGTTTTTGAAAGTTGACTTCCATTGATACTTTTTCTGTCCGTCTTGAGGAGTTTTAAACTCTTCTTTATATGAGGAATGTGATGTGTCTGTAATATATAGTCGTACTGTGAAGATTTTCTTTTAAATGATGAATTTTAAGATCAATTGGTGATTAGTGTTGATAATGATAATGATTTTGAATCCTTGTAAGAAACCTACTGATCATATATTTGAAACGATTTTTGAGAATGAAGGTTCTGGGAGGATGCTGAGTGTTTGTAGAAGAGAAACGGGTCTATATAATGATGAGGGATAGGGATTAAAGTTAGTGACCATGCCTATAGTGTTAGTCTATTTTCTTTTTTTCACTTCAGAACATACAGCAACAAGCAGTTACTAAAATATATTGATAATAAACCTTTAAATCAGCGATGCTAAGGCAAAATAAATATATGTCAGATATAAAATAATATATATATATATATATATATATATATATATATATATATATATATATATATATATATATATATATATATATATATATATATATATATATATATATATATATATATATATCGGGATTCATTTTCCTACTTTGGAATAGCGCCATTTTTTATCACATAGACAAACAGATAATATAAATCGTAGCAGTTGTAAACTTCCTGTTTCAGGAATATATTCTCAATTGTTAAGATCTTTGATAATTTTGAAATCATTTTTGAGTCGTTTGATTATATATGCTTTAAACTTCTCGTAAGCTCAAATTATACCCGTATGTAATATATAGTTTCGCTTGATATATATATATATATATATATATATATATATATATATATATATATATATATATATATATATATATATATATATATATATATATATATATATATTATATATATATATATATATATATATACTAAGAAATTGCAATATTAAAGTTTGCACTGGTTTCTTCGTTGGCCTTTTCTATTCATACAAAAAAAAAAAGGGTTATCATAAGTTTAAAAAATTGAAAATGATAATTTAAATTTAGCATGGCTAGTTGAATGTTGAATAGTAAACAATGTGTGTCAAGTTCAGTTATTCGTAAAATAAAGGCTCTGAGCGGGAAGTATGCTTACGTTTTTCACTTATAAAAAAATTACTAATTTTAACATTAATAATCCACACTATAATGAAACCGCATATCGAAAGCGTACTATGCGATATAATATATATAAAGGGAGAGAATTTCCCTCCTTCTAATCAATGAATTATTGACAAACTGCTGCTATTTTTCAATAGTGAAGCTAAAACTTTAAACTTTTCAATATTCATGAATTAAAATTTGAAATCTATGAATTTTGCCAAATAAAAAATGAAGCTCTATAAATTAGGTGTGAATTGTTTTTGGTGCCGAGATTTAACCTTTGTCATACCATATCCAGACAAATTTACATTGATTTTTAAATACCATATTTGTTGTGATGGTTAATTATATGTTGGTCCAGAATATTTATCCATTAGCATATTTTTTAGCTTTAGGGAATTACAGTACATTCATTGTGCGTGCAAATGGAACTTTGCAATAAATACAATCTTTTAATAATTAATGATTTACAATTTAGTTAAAGCAAATACACGAAAGATTAAAAATTTTATTTTAGGAAAATTTAAAAGTAATTGTAAAACACAGGTTTAATAAATAACAGTTAAAGGAATCGTAAAAAAATGTTCAATATAAAATTTTCATAGAATTCCTCATCCCTCTTCCATTTCCAGGTAGAAAAGGCGCGGAAACTGAGAATTGATACTTATGACATCGTTGTTGACAAGTGTACGGTGTCTGATGGAGGTCAACATATCGTCGCGGTAACATCAAACAACATGGTTTGCATCTGGAAAAGAGGCGAAGAATGATACGATGAAGCAGGACAGTTTATAAATATCACAAGTGCTCAGTTTTTATTGCATATTTTTATTCTATATTCCTCCATTTAGTTGGAACACAATTAATATATGTACAACTGGTATGGTAAATGCACATCAAGTATTTAATTGCCCTTACTTGAATTATATGATCATTAGAAGCTGGTGTCATAACAGTTACATTTTAACACTTGAAAAAAGTACAAGTTTTCCCATGTTGAAAAGTATTTTATATAAAATATTAATTTTTTAAGAAATTAAAATGTGTATGTTTCAATCTTTTTAATATATATATAATTTTTTCAATTGTTTTTTTTTATTCACGGGTGCGAAGGAAAGTTTACCAACCTTATTCCTAATGACTTCCCCCCCCCCTTTTTTGCTATAAATCTAGCTTTGATGGTTCTGTTGAAAATAACCTCTGATCTCCTAATTCAACTGTGGACGATTTTGGGAATCATCCTACTACTTTTGCCTGTTAGTACATTTGATTCGTAAAAAAGTAGAGTGGGCCGGATGGCTTTTCTCCTCATTTTGAGGGTGTGTTTCTGAGTTGACGCTGGTCCTTATTTAACTACACTTCGTAAGTCTTAATA
>SEYY01018709.1:200000-217500 GCA_009176605.1 Armadillidium nasatum | reverse complement strand
TATATATATATATCTCTCTGATGGGCAAGGCCAGAGGCCTTCTAACTGTCCCCAGATTTGGGGAAATACCGGAAATCTGATCGTTAAAGGTTGACATGTCCCGATATACGGCGTTTGAAAATGTGTAATCAAAGAAAGTTAGATAAATAGATAGGGGGAGTGTGTTCTAGACTTTACTGGAAGAGTATATGTAAGATTGAGCATAGCAGTTGAGTCTGCGGTCAGAGAATTGGACAGACAGAGAAAGGATGAGACTGTGTAGAAGAGCGTGTCATATGAGTCCATTTCAACTGATTAGGTATGTGATAGGAAAGTTCAGAAGAGTAGTGTCCATTGTAATAGCGATAGTATTGTAGTGGTTAACTTAATTACTTTCATATAAATTTAATTTGAATTAAGGTAAATATAAATAATGCTTAAATAGAATCTAATCCTATGATCGTAGCGCCATCTATGTAAACACGTGAAGGTGAGTCCATGAAAATTTTTACTATCTCTGCCTCTTGCATATTTTTGCATTCAAGATGACTACACGTGCCGATACATAGTTCCATAATGAATACCTTATTCAATAACATTTATTATATACTTAAGCTGCATTACTATATATATAATAATAATAAGAATCTTCAATATAATGAACAGCTTTTGAAAAAGAGAATTTATAACTATGCGATAAACATAAGTATCATCAAATCGTTTTATTCATACCACACAGGGAAGGCCTACCTTCAAGCCTTTTCAACTGGTGACCCCAGAGTGATGCAACAGTTCCACGATGGACAGAAAGAGACTGGAAAGAATTAGTAAAAGCGGATGGATGAGTTGATAATACGAAAAGCTATAAACTCCATTTTTTTCTAGGAGAGCTGTATGAGTGGAACCACTCCACATGTGTGAGATGTACTCCTTACAAGTGCGAACAGCGCTTCTATAAAGAGCAAGAAACTAGTGTGGGATGAAGAAGCTGCGAAGGCGCCTCAAAACGCCAACCTGTAAGAAGCTTGTTTAGAAAGAAAAGTAATGTGACCTTTTCAAAAAAGATCAAGAAAAAAAGAAGAAATCATGAATATTAAGGACAGACAAAGACTTGAGTTGTGTGTTTTCAAAGATGTTATAGTTATGTAGAGGGTTGTGTCGAGTAGAGAAATGGAGGAACTGAATTTTTGAGGCATTGAAAAACGATGTTTTCTCTGCCTCAATTTGAAATATGAGAAAGAGCAGAGGTTAGTTGCTAAAAGGCTACCCTCCTTGCATCAATATATATATATATATATATATATATATATATATATATATATATATATATATATATATATATATATATATATATATATATATATATATATATATATATATATATATATATATATATATATATATATATATATATATATATATATATATATATATATATATATATATATATATATATATATATATATATATATATATATATATATATATATATATATATATGACTACCTTGGACAATTTTGAAAACCAAAGATAAACAGAATATCAAAATGATATCAAGAATTATACAGTGCATAATGATTTATAAACACATATTATTTAATTATCATACCTACTCCATCATGAGAAAATCCATATTTACTAATTACATTAATAGTAATTTGAGTCACAAGCGGGAACACTCTTGTCATCAATCCAACCATGTCATTCCCAACCAATTCCCTTGCTTCTTCCAAGGCTTCAACTCCTTCACCACTTGTCAAAGCACACAAGATTTCATGTAAGGCAGCTGTAAAATAATAAAAAAAAATTATTTTGAATGAAGATTGTACAAACTTTTGTGAACCAAATTGCTTGTTAAAAAGTTTTTAAGCAGAGATATGAAATAAATTCCTATTCATATTATTACATTTATGTTTAATAGTGATTTCATTGGATTTTCATCCTGTCTTACCTTTGATTTTTATATTTTAAATTATGCTACGATTTCAATAACGACAAAAAATATATTAGTAAATATCTCAAGAATTTATATATATATATATATATATATTATATATATATATATATATATATATATATATATATATATATATATATATATATATATATATATATTATATATATATATATATATATATATATATATATATATATATTGTGATGGGATGATTAATCGTCATTGTTAATTTTCTGATGATTAATTTATTTAAATTGGCTTATAAATTTCTCTGCTCCACCCTCTTTTATTGAGAGTAAAAAGCTGTTTAGTAGTGGGGGCCAAATATACTCTCCAAGACGAATATCGAATTACCCCAGAAAGTGGAGAAAAGTCTGTTTTTGCATCACAATTTAAGAACTCTAAATTTAAAGTATTAGAAAATGCATGTCCGTCCATGGTCTCAGATATTAAAATTTTTAAAATCAATCTTCTGAAGATACTACAGGGCGCCCCACTTGCTCTCGACTTCAGATATGTGCTTATAGATATCAAAGTACTAGTCTTAAGTTAATAAAATTTGCCAAGAAAAAATCTTGGTGTGCGAGAATCGCGCTGACATCACAACAAGTGTTGAAAGTGATTGCCATTAGCATTAAGGCATCCTGCACACACTTCCATGTTACGGAAGGTTGCTTCCAAAGTTGGAAATGACACGACACGACACCCTTCATCATACTATATATTAAAATTACATGTGTTTACCACACTTGAATAAAGAATGAAAATACAATTTAATTCTTTCATATTATTAAAAAAAGTGTCTTAAAGGCACATTTTTGGATGCTTCTGGTGTATAGATTATGCTTATCCATTAGTGCATTCATTTTTAGGTGGCTCTAAAGCTAAAGAAATTTGACTTTCATATATATATATATATATATATTATATATATATATATATATATATATATATATATATATATATATATATATATATATATATATATATATATATATATATATATATATATATAAGGATGGATTTAAAACAAAAAACAAAAAAAAAAACGATACTGATACCAAAATCTTGCATGAAAGAAAACTGATTATTTCTGTTGAAAGATAATTGCTCCTAGATTGAAGCTTATGTCACATTTTAAATTTTATTATCATTTAAGTAGGAATAAAAGTTGCGTTTCCGGGAGATCGAGTGGGTATGTAAACAGTGTTGATACTAATTAAAACGTCAAACCCTAGGTAATTATTAAACAATACGTGGGCAAAGATCAGTGGCTTGCGAATTTCAACCATTTGTGAAATTTTCTTTTAAAATGAACAAATTAAAGGGTGGGGGATTAAAAGTAGTATGGAAGGGGGAGAATATTGAAGGATATAAAAGAATGCGTGAGTGTATGTGTTTGACATCTGTAATGTATGGATGTGAAACCTGGATGATGAATGGAGTGTGTGTGTTTGACATCTGTAATGTATGGATGTGAAACATGGATGATGAATGGAGTGTGTGTGTTTGACATCTGTAATGTATGGATGTGAAACATGGATGATGAATGGAGTGTGTGTGTTTGACATCTGTAATGTATGGATGTGAAACATGGATGATGAATGGAGTCTGTGTGTTTGACATCTGTAATGTATGGATGTGAAACATGGATGATGAATGGAGTGTGTGTGTTTGACATCTGTAATGTATGGATGTGAAACATGGATGATGAATGGAGTGTGTGTGTTTGACATCTGTAATTATGGATGTGAAACATGGATGATGAATGGAGTGTGTGTGTTTGACATCTGTAATGTATGGATGTGAAAAATGGATGATGAATGGAGTGTGTGTGTTTGACATCTGTAATGTATGGATGTGAAACATGGATGATGAATGGAGTGTGTGTGTTTGACATCTGTAATGTATGAATGTGAAACATGGATGATGAATGGAGTGTGTGTGTTTGACATCTGTAATGTATGGATGTGAAACATGGATGATGAATGGAGTCTGTGTGTTTGACATCTGTAATGTATGGATGTGAAACATGGATGATGAATGGAGTGTGTGTGTTTGATCTGTAATGTATGGATGTGAACAATGGATGATGAATGGAGTGTGTGTGTTTGACATCTGTAATGTATGGATGTGAAACATGGATGATGAATGGAGTGTGTGTGTTTGACATCTGTAATGTATGGATGTGAAACATGATGATGAATGGAGTGTGTGTGTTTGACATCTGTAATGTATGGATGTGAAACATGGATGATGAATGGAGTGTGTGTGTTTGACATCTGTAATGTATGGATGTGAAACATGGATGATGAATGGAGTGTGTGTGTGTTTGACATCTGTAATGTATGGATGTGAAACATGGATGATGAATGGAGTGTGTGTGTTTGACATCTGTAATGTATGAATGTGAAACATGGATGATGAATGGAGTGTGTGTGTTTGACATCTGTAATGTATGGATGTGAAACATGGATGATGAATGGAGTGTGTGTGTTTGACATCTGTAATGTATGGATGTGAAACATGGACGATGAATGGAGTGTGTGTGTTTGACATCTGTAATGTATGAATATGAAACATGGATGATGAATGGAGTGTGTGTGTTTGACATCTGTAATGTATGGATGTGAAACATGGATGATGAATGGAGTGTGTGTGTTTGACATCTGTAATGTATGAATGTGAAAATGGATGAATGTGTGTGTTTGACATCATGTGAAACATGGATGTGTGTGTGTGCTTGACATCTGTAATGTATGGATGTGAAACATGGATGATGAATGGAGTGTGTGTGTTTGACATCTGTAATGTATGGATGTGAAACATGGATGATGAATGGAGTGTGTGTGTTTGACATCTGTAATGTATGGATGTGAAACATGGATGATGAATGGAGTGTGTGTGTTTGACATCTGTAATGTATGGATGTGAAACATGGATGATGAATGGAGTGTGTGTGTTTGACATCTGTAATGTGTGAAACATGATGATGAATGGAGTGTGTGTGTTTGACATCTGTAATGTATGGATGTGAAACATGGATGATGAATGCTCAGGCAAGAAAAAGATTGAATGTGTTGGAGATGAAGGGACTGAGAGCAATTTGTGGCTTGATTACAAAATAATAAGAGATGTGTGGATGGAGGAGTGGCATAGTAGATAGAGCAGAGGAGGATGACTAATTTTTATAGAATGAATGAGAAGAGGATGGTGGGTTGTACTTAGATCCAAGGTGGTCTAAACATAAACAATAAACTGTCTTGGAAACCTCATATCACAATGGTTGCTAAAGCGGCCTCTTAAGAAGCTGGGAGTTCTGTTTAGGTTCTGAAAATTTTTTTCTTCTGAGCAATTACTCCAAATATATAAGGGTCTAATCCGCCCTTGTATGGAGTACTGTTCTCACATCTGGGGGGGTTCCAGCTCCTCCTCTCTTCTGGATAGGGTCAAGTCTAAAGCTAAAAGATAAAAAAACTATCCCCAAATTTCAAACTCTCTTGACCCTCTATCTCTGCGACGTGATGTTGGCGCGCTATCTCTTTTCTATAGATACTACAATGGCAGGTGCTCGAGGGAATTGGCCTCTCACATTCCTCCACCATTGCGTCATCCTTGTTGCACAAGGATGCCCTGCTTTTGCACCAATTTTGTGTGGAAGTTTGAAACCCCAGGCTAGCTCATTGTGGTGCCTCCTTTCCAGCCACCCTTGTTTTGTGGAACTCTTTACCATCATCTATTTTTCCTCCTGCATTTAATCTTCCACTCTTCAAGAATTCCGTCTGTGCCCACCTGAGGGATGTGCATTAGGTGTGTTTGAGTGAGTTTCCTTCCTCTGTGTGTGCCCCCTCCTTGAAAAGAGCTTTGCCCATGAGTGGTGGCGATCTGTAAAACAAAAAAAATGGAGATGGAGTGAGGGAGATTTTGGGGAAAGGGGTTTGAGTTTGGATAAGGGATGGAGTGTTGCAGAGGACATAGTGAGATGAAGGGCTGTGGTGGTAGTGGTGGTGGGGAGGGGGGAATGAGAAACAAGGTGTATGTATGCATTTATATATAAAGGAACTGTGGCAGACACCATCCCACGAATGTGGAATAAAATGATATATATATATATATATATATATATATATATATATATATATATATATATATATATATATATATATATATATATATATATATATATATATATATATATATATATATATATATATATATATATATATATATATATATATATATATATATATATATATATATATATATAATATATATATATATATATATATATATATATATATATATATATATATATATATATATATATATATTATATATATATATATATATATATATATATATATATATATATATATATATATATATATATATATATATATATATATATATATATATATATATGAACTTCCAATAAAATCAACATGGTTAAATTTTGATATTTATGGATCTAGTTAACCCTATAAGAAAATGTTACCTTTTGCCTTATCTCCCGTAAAATTTTCAGGAACACTCTCATTATCAGTATTTCCCATCAAATTATTTTTGAAGACAAACTGTGCAAATCTTTCTTTTTTATATATGATTATAGGCTATATATAAACCCAAATCTGTTATTTTAAAACAAAGCTGAAAAAAAGAAGAACATACATGAAAAACTGGGGACACTTAATAACTTATAATAGCCTCAGATTTATGATTAATCACAAAAATTGAATATACAAAATTTGAGTATCTTATGATTTAAATTAGTTTAAAATCATATTCTATGCTGCGTTATATAAAGTACCAATATACTATTAAATTTTTACAAGTGATTGATTCTAGGGCAAATCGGTCTGTGCATGATACTACTATGTCTTAGATTTTGCTCAAACTTTGTATATATTGTCTCTTTTACCTAAAAACAAAGAAAAGGTGGTTAAAAATCTTTTATATATATATATATAATATATATATATATAATATATATATATATATATATATATATATATATATATATATATTATACGATATTTTTTATTGATATTTTTTTATGTCGATATTTTATTATGATCGATATTTTCCTGCCTATAATTAGCCCTAGGCTACTATGTCGTGCAAACGTTCTTGTGTACGTTAGGTCTCTTTTACGGCAAATTCTTGTGTAGGTTAGGCCTCTTTTTACGGCAATTTCGGTAGTTCAGGTTATGATAAGTCGAATTAGGTTCTGCTAGAAAAAGTAAATAATATTGTGTCTATGTCTATAATAGTACCTCGTACCTCTGACAACTCTCTTGTTTACGATAGGCTTCTCCGATATTTTCGATTTTCGATATTTTTTAACAATCGAAACAGAAACAATCTCCACATTTATATATATATATATATATATATATATATATATATATATATATATATATATATATATATATATATATATATATATATATATATTAATGGTCCCCAAAATTTATGAGTTCCACAATTTAAAATTTTTATAATGTCATAACTTATCTTATTAGTGATAAGAGATATGAACGAAAGTGTTTGTTGCAAAAAGGCATTATAAACAAAAGTTACGCTAAGCACTTTTTACCTAGGAACATAGGACTGATATGTTAAAAGTTTAACAATTTCAATATTGGGGCTTGTTCCCCCCCTTGAGGCCAATACAAATTTTTTTATTATTATTAAAAATGTTCCTTTATAATTTGTGCATAAATGTAGAAAATTAAATACTTGTGAAATTAAATATTTAATGCTTATTTTTTACACAGAGTAACAAACTTTAAAAAAAAATAAATTTATTTACTTGAAATTAGGCTTAATGTGTAACTTCTTACACAATTAACATTAATTTTTTAGAATCAGCATGCTTACAGCTTTCATATAAGACTTAAGTCAGATCTTAAATAGGGAAAGGAATTACTATATATATATATATATATATATATATATATATATATATATATATATATATATATATATATATATATATATATATATATATATATATATATATATATATGCTATAGGTTAAGAAGTTGTCTGACTTTAAATATCAATATTTTTTATATCATATTTTGAAATTTCAATTAATCGATATTTTAAAATTTTGATAATTTTAATTATAATTTCCCTTCCATTGTGACAGGTTGAACTTTTTCATTTTACGATGAATAATTAAAGATATAAGTTTAATTTGTTCTACAGACTGGTGTCTTCTTTTGTTTTTGCAACATTTTAAATTAGTAGTAACTGAAAAAGAATGTGAAAGTGTAAACAAAAGTGATATATCAAAAAAGACAAAATATATATAGTGTAATACAGCAGTAGACCTGTATCCCATGGCAATATTCCATCTTTCAATTAGGCCTGCATCACACAATAACCAGTCATTCAAGTCTAAGTACCTAGAAAACTAAATAATAATAATAATAATAATAATAATAATAATAATAATAATAATAATTAGAATAATAATAATAGTAGTAATAATAATATTAATAAGCATAAATGAAATGAAGCTAAATAATAATACAAATATAAAAAAAATTTGCATTGATATATTGGTTTTGATATATCAATATTTTCATATATCGAAGGTCAGACAACTTCTTAAACTTTACCTAAATTATATATATATATATATATATATATATATATATATATATATATATATATATATATATATATATATATATATATATATATATATATATATATATATATATATATATATATATATAAAGAGCAATATAAGTGAAAATTTTATATCACCACTATTTACAGGTCAGGGGGTACTGGGGGCAGAGCCCCCTGTAAAAAAATGACTATGTGCCAAGCATTTACATTTTCATTGCTGTACAATAATATTTCTTAAAGTAATCTTTTCTTGAAATATGCTTATTATTTATGCATATTACAGTAAAAGATACAAATGCATGGCATACGAATGTTGTTTATGGGGGGGCTCCACCCCCTATACAACTTGACCCCTGAATGGTGGTGATAAAATTTTCACTTATAAAGTAACATGGCTTCGTGTGTATCTAATATTGTGGTTAATATAATCCTTGTTAATTAGATGAAGACCATACCAAAAAAGTTATGGAACATATTTTTTGGAATAGGTCCCTAAAAAAAAAAAAAAGTCAAAAAAGTTTTGACAAAATTTTGAAAAAATACGTTTTTCAAAATTATTTTGCTTGTAACTTTTCTAGAAACATATAAAAAATTTATTTGAAGATAAATTAAAGTACCGTGAGTGTAAATTAATTATCGGGTAAACTTTGAGTGTGAGTCCGTGATAAAACAATATAAATTTAAAATATAAAACGACCATTAAAAAAATTAAAGTAAAGTAAAGTATAGTAATTTCGATCAATACTAAAAATTTTGGACGAATCAAGAATCCATATTATTGCTGCAAAAACAGTAAAATATAAAATGTTTTCAAATATAACAAAGTTATTTTGAGAATCACAAATATTTTAAAATTTATTTTTAATTATTTTCTGAATAAAAGTTGTACAGGAAAAACGAAAAAATTGCTTAATTAATGACGTGGGAAATTACATGTTTAAAATGGGACGAGGACTCGTGGAGTTGACAACTTGACATTCGTGTATAATAATTCAAATTCATACGAACCAAAAATTTGTTTATAGTTCGGCTACTTGAAGAAGAGGAAAACCGTTTTTTATTCGTCTACAAATTTCCTAAAAATGAAGTGACGCGCCATTTTCGTAGTCTTTTTTTTTTTTTTAGATCTTTTTTTTCATCTTTCGATTAGCACATAAGAACGGTTTTCCTAAATTTCCTTAAATATCAAAATGTTTTCTGTCACTTTTCGAGTCAGCTGATTCCAATTCATCATGGCAGCTGGGCTTTCAAAATATTCAACTGATGCAAGATCATGAATACTCTGAGCAAACATTTGCCAAAGGTGTCCCATCCACACATGCGAAGTTCGGCCAAGGATTCGACGAACTCCGCATGTGTGGAGCTGCCTTTAAGAGAATTGTAAGCAAGCCAAAACAAAATAATAATAAAGCCTATTGTTGATAAATTAAGAAGAAATAACGGTACTGAAAAAAAATATTTTCTGATAAGCTTAATTATACTGATTACCTATGTAGCCTACTAGTATTTCTTTTTGTTTCGTATAAAACTAAAATTTATAAACAATCTTGATAATCACAATATATTTATATACATTTATTAAAATAAATTTTAAAAAACTGACATAAAATGACAGATAAACATCGCAATACAAATGACAGCAATGAAAATGGGTTTGCTTACATCTAAATTTTTAGCAGGAATTTAGTCACCTCCAAAAGTATCTACGGTCGTGACGTCATTTTCACGCCAAAAGTGACGAATAGAATCCTGTTTTTCTAACATGTTTTTAGAAAACGGTATTTAAAAAAAACTTGGACGAATAGAAAACGGCTATAGCTGTAGGTTTGTGACGTAAAAAGGCTTATCCCAGTTTTGACTATCAATCCCCCTATCCATCTAACCTACTGTACACACCAAAATATTTTTTTAAATGACAAATTTTGTCGGACAAATAATAGGACAGACAGCCACAGTGTAAATTAATATTTAAATTAGTTTTATATGTAATAAGTACTTCATAAATTAATTAATTTATTAATTAATAAGTACTTCATAAATTAATTAATATAATGATTAAATAGTAGTTAATAAACAAATTAATTTATACTTGATATTAATTAAATTATTATAATAATAAGTATTTAATAGCTAAGTTAATTTAATAAGTAATTATTATTAATGGTATTCACTATTTATAGAAACCCTGAAGACTAAAATAACAGTACTATGACTGCCCCCCCAGTTAAAAGTAAATAAACCAAATTAGCTATATATTAGCTTAAAAAAGTAAACAAAATCAATAAAAATCAATAAGGGTTACTCACCAGAAAATAAAAGCTTTGAAAGCCAAACCAAAAATAATAATTGTTTCTTGATTTCCAAAACTTAAAAGTTTTAGAGAAGAGCCTTTTAAAGATTAAAGGCTATATTTAAGTTAATGGGTAAATTCAAAGATAAAAGGTCCTTTTAATTAAATTGACTTTCAATTCAAATTCCCAGACATGAAAACTGAACTCCTCATGCCAACAAATTAGAACAGTTAAGCAAATCCAAGTATGTAAAAGTCAAATATTAAACCCAATAGAATGCCTAACAGATCTACCCTGTATCAAATAATCAAATATTAAGCTAATCAAATTTATCCTAGGGCAGGCTGTCTGAAGTCAAAACAGTCAAGTTCTAAACATAGTTTCAAAGTCTAATTTCAATTCCAATCACCCAAATAAAAATCAACATTAAAAGGCCTTATATTGTAAATACACTACGTGACAAAAGTCCTGGAAGATATTACATTAATGTGAGGGAGATATAAGTGGGGTATTTTTTTATATGCTCACATTATATTTTTAATCTTGTTGTTAAGAGTGGAAAGAGCCAAGTGTTGGGAATTTCAGTGGCGCTGAAACCCAGAAAGCGCTTAATGCAGATCAGTAGCTGCTCTGCCAAGAATAAACCTAATTCTAGTAAATTTAGCCTACAATTAATGAAAAGAAATTAATAAAGAACTCACATTTAAGATGTACTTCAAATTGCTTAAATAAAAAGGAAATCTTAGGGGATTTATTTTGTTTCTTGGACATTCGGCTTATTTGTGTAAGCTCATAAATAAATTTTAAAGTTGTATATTAGGTAAATTCTAGCCTAGTAGAAATATAACTTCAAACCAAACAAGCAAGAACTCTCAAACTCAGCTCAAAAACTAAGGGGCAGTTAAAGGGTAAAAGTTACGTCAAATGTACAATACAAGTTAAGGGTAGCACACTAACTCAACCCGAACATAATCAAAAAAGGTCAATTTAATTCAAGTAACAAAACGAAAGATCAAGGTTGAATTAGTCTAGTTGGGTCCTAACTTCTCTTACAAAGCTCTATAGATCCTACCATAAGAATTAAAAAATATATATAACTACCATAAGGCTACAAGTAATTTAAAATAGTTAAATTGGAATATACTCATCTCTCCGAAGACTCTTCAGGCGTTGACGAGTATCTTAGCTTAAAAAATTGTTAAATCCTAATTGTAAAAAGGAAACTTACACTTTCAACGGTAATTAGACAAGTCTAGCCTCGCTTTCAGGTATGTAAAACGAGCCAAAAAGCATGTAAAAATTGCCATTCAATAAAAGATTTTTAAACTTTAGGACGTATTTTGATATTTTGTGAAAACCATGTATAGTTTTATCTACTAATTAAATATAAAATCAAAGTCTAATTAATTAAATTTAATTTAATTTCATTTAATTAAATCTAAAATATAAGGATTTTCTAATACAAGTCCCTACCATGTTAATAACACAGTCAACACCAGATTTTGATGTTGCCATCCAAAAGGATATCTAGATTTAGGGTGTTTTTTGATATTTTGAAAAACCATATAGTTTAATCTACTAAGAAGCAAAATGTAAGGATTTTCTAATAGTATTAAATTACTTACTTTGAAAATTAATAAGTGCTTAATAAATAAATTAATTTATTAATTAGTATTAATTAAATTAATATAATAATTAATAAACTGTTAAATAAATTAATTTAATAATTAATTAATAAAAATTAGATTAATCAATGCTAATAAAAGTATTTAATAAATAAATTAATTAATAGTACTTAATATTTAAATTAATGTAATGAATAATAATTATTTATTAATTAAATTAATTAATTCATTATTTATAATAACCGCTTGATAAATATTTTAATTTAATAATTAATAAAACGATAAATAAATTAATTTAATAATCAATAAGTATTTATTAATTAAATAAATTAATTTAAAAACTAATTATTATAAATTAAATTAATTAATTTATTATTTAATAATTTAATAAATATATTAATTTAATAATTAATAAGTATTTATAAATAAATTAATTTAATATTAATTATGTATTTATTAAATAAATTCATTAATTTATTATTTAATAACTTCATAAATTATTAATTTAATTAGTATATAATGAATATTATAAATTATTAATTAATAAGTGTTTACTAATTATGTAAATTAATTTAATAATTGACAAAGTTTATTCATTAGTAATTATTATATTAAAATAATTTATTAAGTATTTATTAAAAATTAAATATTAAATTAATTTATTCATTAAGTATTTATTAATTATAAAATTAATTTATATATTAATTGCTTGTTAATTATTGAATTATTTGATTAATCAATAGGTATTTTTTGGGTGCTTTTTAATTATTAAATTAAAATATTTATTAAATAACTATTATTTTTTTTATTTAAATTTTCTTAAATTTTTTATTTTTCTTTTATTTTAAAATTTATTATTTTTCTCTTATTTACATTTTTAATATTCGTTAAATTTATCGTTTTCTGTTTCTTTATGTTTATACAAAAAAGTTGTAGTTGTGCTTCCACCAGAGAAGGTTGTGTTGAAGTGTTGTCTTTATTTAACCTGTACAAATTGTTTATTTTTAAGTTATTTTTATATTTTTAAGTTATTTTATATTGTTTGGGGATTTATTTGTTTGTATTATTAATAGTGGTATTCATTAATTTAATATTAAGGTGTTTCTTGAAGCTCTATCAGGAAAATAACTATAGGCTAGGGTGGGCCTAATCCTTAGGTTTTTATCAAGAATTTGATATTTTCAGCTTAATTATATTTTTGTCTTGATTTTTGTAGAGTTTGTTAATTTCTGGTTAAGATTATTTAATTTCTTGTTAAATTCAAATAATTTAATTAGATTGTCTGATTGGCAGTGGGCCTACCCAGTTGTACTGACTAGGCTTTCTCATAGCCCTAGGGTTTATTTTCAAAACTCTAGACTAAACTAGGACCAAGGTAATTATATTGATTGTTTCATTTAGTATATTTGAGGTTAGATTGTTGCTTAGAGCTCTTGATTAAGTTAGGCCTTGTAACAGTATAGTATAATTTCAATAGTATTAAGTTAGGCCTTTGTAACAAAATAGTATAACTTCAATTTCATAGTACAATAATTTGAGTATGTATGTGGATTGTGATATTTGTGGGACTGTGAGAAGAGAAGATGTTGGTGAGTGTACTGTTTGTATCCTGAAAGCTGAGCATGTGTTGATAAGAAAGGAGATTGAAAGGATAAGTGAGGATTTGGATGAGATGAAAAAGAATGAAAGGTCTGAGTCTTTGAAACTAGAGGTAGGTAGGCTTAGCAACTGGGTATCTGAGCTGAGAAGGGAGGGTAGTGTTAGGAAGAAGGTAGCTAGTAGTGACTTAGTTGAGACTAGGGGCTCATGTAGGCAGGAAGTAGAGAGGGGGCAGGCTAATGGTATGGTAATGGGGGCAAGTAGACCTAGTGACTCACCTAGGCAGGATTTTGTGAGGGGGAGGGCTATAGAGGCAGATAGGACTGCAGATAGATGGTGTGTTGTAGAGAATAGGAGTAATAAAATTAGGATCATGAGGGACACTAGACCTGTGACTTGCAGTAACAGGTTTAGCTGTCTTTCTGATGGGGAGAAATCTGAAGTGGCCAGTTGTGATGTCGGGTTTCCCAAGAGGAAGACTGAGGCATTACTAGTTGGTGACTCTCAGATACGATATTTAGATAGGAAGTTTAGAAATACGGATAAAAGGAAACAAATGCGAGTATGTTATCCAGGTGCACGAGTGAATGATATTGTGGACAGAATAGATAGGGAGATTGCAGATACGAATGTGAATGCAAGAGTGATTGTACATGTTGGAACAAATGATATAGGTCATAGAAAGTCAGAGGAACTGTTAGCAAGCTATAGGAATTTGATTGAAAGACTGAAAGTAAGTGGTAGGAAATGCATGGTGTCAGGTATATTACCTAGGTTGGGAGCAGGGCTAGAATGGGAAAGTAGGGCCTTTGGTGTAAAAAAAGGGTTAGGAATTTATGTTTTTCAGAGAATATTGGATTTTTGGATCACTGGGAAGAGTTTCAGGACAAGAATCTGTTTGCAAGAGATGGAGTTCACCTTAGTCGAGCGGGTGTGCAGCTTCTAGGTTACAGGCTGGAGAGATGTCTGCCGGGAAACTAGGTAAGGATAGGGGTGAAGGGCATATTATTCGCTCTGCTAGTTGTGGCGATGGGGATTGTAATATTGATGGTGGTATGAATAAAAATAAAGGTGCTTTACAATATAGGCCGATTAATAAAAATGGAGACATTACTAGAAATCAAGATGGAAAGGATACATATAAGGACATGTTTAGTATGAAATGTTTTTACACAAATGCTCAGAGCCTTAGAAACAAAAAAGATGAGTTGACTAGTTACATCATAAAGGAGAATCTTGACATTATTTGCATTACTGAAGCATGGGTAAATGAGGCACTTTACGGAGATTCCCTACAGGAATATGAAATAGAAGGATACTCATTTTACCTATACCAACGTAGAGGAAGAAATGGTGGAGGTGTAGCACTCTATGTTAAAAGCAATATTGAATCGGTGTTAATTGCTGACATTAAAACAAATCAGGATGTGGAATCTCTGTGGGTAGATATTCTTATGTATAATAAATCATACAGGATAGGAGCATTTTATAGAGCTCCTGATCAGAGTCAAGTATTAGATGAAGATATGGTGAAGGAAATCAAGGTAGCGTGTGAAAATAATGCAAAAGGGGTAGTCATTATGGGTGATTTTAATTTTCCAGACATTGAGTGGAATACTTTGAGTAGCATGGTTAATAGAAGTTCAGTATTTGTAAATTGTATTCTATACAACTTTTTGAGTCAGATGGTTCAAGAACCGACAAGGCATGCGGCATTGTTAGATTTAATATTAACAAATGATGAGAATATGGTGAATGATATCGAAGTTGGGGAGACTTTAGGAGCTAGTGATCACTATATTATTAGATTTAACTGGAATATGAGGTCTGGGCCCAAATTGCAAGTCAATAGGGAAAAGATATTAGATTTCAGAAACGGAGATTTTAGCAAATTCCGAGCAATGCTCAATGAAATTGACTGGGATAAGGAGTTTGATGGTCAGAATTGTTTCATCATGTGGGAATACTTCAAGGAAATATTGTCTTCCATTCAGTCTGTGTGTTTTAAAGATAAATCCATTAGGGTGGCAAATAGAAAACCTAATTGGTGGAGTAGAGAGATAAAAGAGAAAATCAGTGAAAAGCGTAGATGTTTTAAAATATTCAAAGGTAGGAGCAGGGTGGAAGATTTGGAACATTATAAGAGAATTAGGAATGAACTTAACCAGTCAATAAGAAGAGCAAAGAGAATGGCAGAAATTAATTTGGCAAGAAACAGTAATAAAGACCTGAAAAAGTTTTTTAGTTTTTATAAATTTAAAAGCAAGGATAAGAAAATTGGCCCAATTAAAATTGATGGAAATTTTGTAAGCTCAGATAAGGAATTGGTTAATATTTTCAACGCTTATTTTGCATCAGTGTTTACTGAGGAAAGGTTGGATAGCAGTTTAGAGACTAATAGTTCTAGTATACATGTAATGAATAGGTGTGAAGCATTTGAAATTGAGTTAAATGAAATTAAAACTTTACTAGAACATATTGACCCAAATAAGGCAGCGGGTCCAGATGGTGTATATGGTAGAATTCTAAAAGAGGGGAGTATCAGTATTGCAAAGGCACTGTATTTGATTTTTAAGCGATCTATTGCTTTTGGAGAGGTACCTGAAGACTGGAAAACGGCATATGTGGTGCCCATTTTTAAAAAAGGTAGTAAGGAAGATTTAGGGAACTATAGGCCAGTTAGTTTAACATCTCTTGTTCGTGAAAATTTTGGAAAAGTTACTGAAAAGTCATATAGAGAAGCATTTAGATGATAACAAGATACTATATAACTCCCAGCATGGCTTTAGAAAGGGTAGATCATGTCAGACAAATCTACTAGAATTTATGGAATATATTACTGAATGTATAGACAGGGGTGATCCAGTTGATGTTATATATTTAGACTTTAGCAAAGCTTTTGATAAGGTACCCCATGTTAGGTTGATGCAAAAGTTGTCACAGTGTGGTATAAATGGTATGGTACACAATTGGATTAAAGAGTGGTTAAAGAACAGAAGGCAGTGTGTATTACTTAATGGAAATAAGTCATTATGGGAAACGGTGAAGAGTGGGGTCCCACAGGGTTCTGTGCTGGGACCACTTTTGTTTCTTATTTATATATATAAATGATTTAGACAAAGGCCTTAAATGTAAGGTTTCTAAGTTTGCTGATGACACCAAAGTGGTTACCTCAGTAAGGAATAATGATGGATGCATAAAGCTTCAAAGTGATCTAGATAGACTTCTTGGTTGGGCAGAGAGGTGGCAAATGAACTTTAATAGTAAAAAATGTAAAGTTCTTCATGTAGGTTACTCAAATGAAAGATTTAATTATGAAATGAATGGGGAGTGGCTTGAGACTGTGGACCAAGAAAAGGATTTAGGTGTGATTATTAGCAGTAATCTGAAGGTGGGTGATCAAT
>SEYY01018709.1:172500-195000 GCA_009176605.1 Armadillidium nasatum | reverse complement strand
AGTTCAAGAATTTTGCATGTCTATCCATGTTCTTACATATTAAAACTTTTAAAATCAATGTTCTGTAAATATTATTGTACTATATATTAAAATTACATGTATTAATACATTTGAATAAAGACTAAAGATAAGAATTTAATTATTATAAAATTGTTAAATTTTAAAAAAAAAATTTAAATATACCTTTTCAATTTCATCATCATTGTTAAATTTACAGTAATTGTTATTGTCATGATCAACAAAAAATTGTCCTATCAAAAATAATAATATTGATAGTTGACTCATTCTGCTAGAGTGTATGTGTTGGGTCAATGTTATTGGTATACATATCAATATGTAATATATTACCAAAATTTTAAAACCTATATATTTCTGATTGAATTTGCAAGTGAATATATATTATTCTCTAAATCAAATTCAGGTTGTAAATAAATAAATAGCATAATTAAAACTTCATATTTATTGAGAAATATTATTTTCATTTCCAGATTATGTATTTTAATGTGATTAGTAACAATGAACAAATATGAAAATGATAAGACAAATCATTCATCCACTTGTAAAAATGAATTAGCCAATGAGTTAGAAGGTAAAGATCAGTCAAATGTTGTTCGTTTAAATTTAGAAAAGTCTTCTTCTGTTACCAATGAACCTGGTCAATTTTTTGTATTACCTGCTGGTGGTATGCATTTTGCTGTGCCTGAATTAAGTTTTCATGTAAATCACTTCAAAGAAGAAACTTCTGAAGTTGGCAAGAGGATGTCTAAATCTTCAGATTCTCTTTCAGATATGAATTCTTATAAACCTTTTCATAAAGGGTTTAAATTACCTTACAGTTTGGAATTAATGGCAGGTCCTGGACAGAAAAAAGAACCTTCGGTTGGAGCAGTTAAAAAGAAAGCTCCCCCACCTTCAGAAACTTTACTGGCATCTGCTGCAATGATTAAATCTTACTTTATGCCATCACAAGAAAAAGATTCCAATGATGCAGACACAGACACTGTAAAAAATAAGATGATTGGATTATGGCATAATATGAAATATGGTAAGAAAATTCATTTATTTTTTTTTTATTTTTTATTTTTTTTATTTTTTTTTTTTTTTTTTTTTATTTTTTGTATGAAACCGTCTGGAAAAGGAAAGGTGAATATCAAAATTCTCTATAATATTTTTTATGATAATTTTTAGACTGTTGAAATTAAAATTAAAATTTAACATTTATCTAAGGATATTTTTTGTTTTTAGTTAACTAAATTTATTAACTTTGAATTAGTTAAGAACTTTTATACTTAATGTTGTTTATATATATTTTCAATGTTATTGAAAGTAAATAATTATTAGCTTTTGAAAACTTTTATATAAATTTTTATTTACTCATTGAAATTTAATTATTAAAATTAAATTATTATTGCCAGTTAGAAACTTTTCTGTTTTTATTTATTTATCAATAATTAAAATCTGAAAATTATTCTCAGTTAGAAACTTTCATATTGATATTCGTATACCTTCATTATAAGATAATAAATTGTTGCAAAATTCATAATATGCTTCATAAAGTAACTTTTTGTAATATTTACTTTAAAAATTATATGTATGTTAATTAATTTTAGCATCATAATGTTTTTTTTTTTTTTTTTTTTATTAGTATAATAAAATAATTTTTTATTTGTTTTTGGTAACAAAGTTTTTAATTGTAAAATTTTTTATTAGTTTTATCTTAATATTATGGTTTCTGTATTTATATATTTGTTTATTTATTTATATTTAATTTACTTATACTTGAGTTTACTTCATTTCTTTATTTGAAAATGTTATCAAAAGCTTGGTTAAAATTTTATTCTTCCAATATTACTTATTTCTTTAAGTTTCATCTCATCATTATTAAATAGATTTTAGTGAGTATTTTAGGTTAAATAGGACAACATTATTAAATTATTATTATTATTATTATTATTATTATTATTATTATTATTATTATTATAATTATAGAATCTTAATTGGGCAATTTATGACTAATTGTTTGGTTCTTGAATTATAAGAAATGAATCATAACAGGATATCACCAAGTCTTTAATTAAAAAGAGGTTACTATGATGATGCTACTGGGAAGTTGTAGATTAGTTAAGGAAAAGATACTTTGAAGTGGAAATAAAAAAAATAATTGGCTAAAATCAAGCTAGATCCAATTCCAAAGATGCTTGAAGTTTTGGCATACAAGTTACAACTATTTAAATAATATGAATTTTAACAAGTAATTAAGAAAAAATGGACTCTGTTGAAGAAATAATATGTAAGTCGAAAGAAAATAACAGGAGAAAAGACCTAGCAAAACCTAGAACGATATTAATAGGAGAGATATATGAATTCACCAGTTAATAAGTTCTAAGACATGTAATAATTAATTTAGCAAAAAAGCTGTAATAAGGAAGAGGAAGAAGTTTTTTTAGCTTTTACAAGTTTAACAATAAGATTGAAAAAAATTAGTTCAATTAAGATTCATAAAATGTGAGTAATTCAGATGCAGTATATTTCAAACATACTCTTCTTCATTATACACAGCAGAGAGAGCTGATGATAATTTGATGGCTTTGTTACCCTTCAAATTGAATTTGATGAAATTTGAGCACACTTGCAATTAATCTTATTGTTCTGATGGCATAAATGGTAGTATTCTCAGAAAAGTTAGTACTATTACTACAAATAACCTACCCTTAATATTAAACATCTACTTATTGTGAGCTACAGTACCTTTAGACCTGGAAAATAATGTTATGTGGTTGTACCTATATGTAATACAGTTAAAAAGAAGGGTATGAAAAATAAATTTTAATATTACTATTAAAAAAATTTTGGAATGAATACTGAAAATTCAAATGGTGAACTATTTAACTGAAATAATTACACATTACACAATTCAAAATGGTTTAAGAGAAGGTACATCTTGTCAGACAAACCTTTTGGGGATTTTTATGAAGTATAGCTTATTTAGTCTTTACTGAAGAAAATGAGTTAAATTTATATTATGTATTTAAATTTCTGCAAGGGAATAGTCATTTTTTCTGATGCTAGACTAATGCTCAGTTTTCACAGGGAGTATAAGTGAAGGGATTTAATTGATTAAAACAAAATAATTAAAAGCTACAGGAAACAATATGGAAGTACTGAATGATACTAAGTCATCAAGGGAACTTAAAACATGTTCCTTAATGATTTTTGTAGTGACCTCTTCTGTTCCTAATCTATATAACTTATTTGGATAAAAGAATAATATGTAGGATTTCTTAAGTTTTTTTGATGATATTAATGTTAAAAACAAAGAAGGATGTATAAAAGTTCTAATTAACTTATAAACTTCATGATTGGAAAGAAAAGTAAAAAATGAATTTTCATAGCAAAAGAAAAAAATTAAAAAAAATTTTTTTTTTTTTTAATTATATAGGTAACTCAAAAGAGAGTTTTAATTATATATGATATGAATCGGAAATGGCTGGTATCTTTGGGACAAAGAATGATAGTAGTTTATAAGTTTCTGGGCAATATTGTTTAGTAGGTGAAAATAGGGCAAATAATATTTCTAATTTCTATATTTAATTCAGAAAAGTACATTTACAATTTCACAATGTTTCACTAGGTTCTATACTACTAACTACAATAATAATTTGTTAGTTTCTACATTTATTTCTTTGAAAAGGGGTTTTATAAGGGGTAAACACTTTAGTTTCCAAAGTTTAGACGATAAATAGTTCATCAATTTATTTTAATAACCATTAAAATACAAATATGACTCATATAATATTACAAACAATAATAATAATACATAAAGTAGGAAAGAAAGCAATAATCATAATGATATCAAAACTAATACTAACAAGAAATGTCAAGTCATGATAGGAATTTTCAGAAATATTGGTAAGAATTTTAAACCAAATGTTCTTATAAAGCAAAGAGGTTATGAGTAAGCTCCCTATTAGTTGTGTTAGGTTGATAATTGTACATTTTTTACAGATTTTGACCCTTTATTAGATATGCTGGAACAAGCAGTGCTAATTTTAAAACCAATCAGTTGGTACTTATCACAGTTAAAGGGTTAAATTAGGTAGCTCAAATACAATATTCAGAAATAAAATCATTTCAAATTTTAAAATATGTGTAAAATAATTTCAAAATAAAATTCTATGATCACAAAATTTGTATTCTTATTATTATTATACTCGATATTTTAACAGCAATTCATAAGGCTCTGCTATGTTTACAGGGTGGTCATCCAATCTCAAAACAAAATTTTCCAAAGAAACTCCAATCTTTTTACTTGGAAAAATCTATCACAAGGCTTTTAAAGATCAGCAAGCTTATGGAGAAGCAGGTATGCAGCTATAAACCATTGGTAACATTTTTATGAGTGTTGAAATAAATTTTTTTCTTTGAAGTAAATTTTGATTGAATGTTTACTTGAGAATTAGTATTAAGTTCAGTTTAAAAAATACTTTTCAATTTTGATTTTTCCTATCAGTGGTATTATATAAACTGTCCATTTAAAAAAAAATTTTGTCGAAACAATTAAGGATAAAAATTTGTGTAAATTATATGTAAAAAAGCAATAGATTTCAATACTTTAGGTGGCTCAGTGGAAATAAGCAAATTTAGGATACTTTAATTGAAAAAAGCAAATATAGTAATTAGCGCTGGGATAATTAATTAATATTTTTTCTCAATCATCATTCTCAATTTCCTATCAATTGTTTAGCCGATTAATTTACATATATTGCCTTATAAATACCTCTGCCTCCATTCTCTTTTATTTTATTGATATTGAAAGGCTCCTCAGTTGTTGGAGCCACGTATTCTCTACAAGATAAAATCGTATTATCCAAGAAATTAGAGAGAAGTTTGTGTCTGCATCACAATTTAAGAGCTCTAAATTTAAAGTACTTGAAATTTGCTTATCTGTCCATTTTCTCACATATTAAAAAATTTTAAAATCAATGTTCTGAAGATGTCCTACTTGTTCTCGACTCTAGATATGCGCTTATTGATATCCAAAGTACAAGTCATAAGTTTACAATTTGCCACGGGCAAACCTTTGTGTGCGAGAATCTTGCTGATATCACAAGTATATTTCGTACACACCGACGTTGGATGTGTGGCAAGTTGCGCGACCTCTCGTGACTCTACCTCGTTTCTCACAAAAGTTTGTTCATAGCAAATTTTATTAGCTTATGATTAATACTTTTATATCTATAAACGCATATCTGGGTCAGACAGCCAGTGGGACACCCTGCGTTGTACTTATAAATTAAAATTAAATGTATTTACATATTTATATAAAGAATTAAAAAAAGATAATTTAGTAATGCCTCCATATTATTAAATTGTTAAATTTATTAAAATAATGAAAATTTTTAAAATATACTTTTTTCAATTTCATCATCATCAAATTTACTACAATCATCATCGTCAAAACTTCCTAATCGTCCCATCACAAATAGTAATTCTTAATTTGAAACTGAATTATACATGATTAATAGTTTTTAGTGTTTTTAAAGATTTAATTGACTTAAGGCTGTTTTGGTTTTTTAAAGATGTTTTACAATTGAAGAAAATATATTTTTATCCTTTTACAAGTTTGTTAAAAAAAAAAAATGAAAGGAAATGTAATCTTTTGTTGTTATTTAAATCATTGCGTGGACATTACTTTAAAAGGTAAATGATTACCGTGCTAAGGGAAAGCATTTTAATGCTTATATGATGAGCTTTTGAAATTTTTAAAGAAACTATTGACAACTTATTCTACTTATAATAATTCTATATTAAGATGTTACAGTATCACAGTACCAAATATATTAAAATATATCTTGTGATTCAAAGGGCAGATTTCTTACATTTCTTACAGCTAATAAATAGAGCAAAATATATCTTAATTTATTTTAAAAGTTTTTTTCCTAGTTACTAACAATTCTTTATCATTCATTTTCAAACAGTGAAATGCATGAATGCCAGACTTTTTATTTTGATTTTCATTCAGGATATTTTCTAAATTCTCTCTTAAATTCTAAACCAGTGATCTTAGAAATTGATTAGAGTTCTTATGTATTAGAAATTCCCTTTTTAAGTTGTAGGCATATTTTCGTTATAGAATTTGAAAAATTATTCTAACCAAATGTAAACGCTCTTTAATACATGAACAAAGTTCTAATTAATGTGTTTGTTTTTGTTTTGTTTTTTTAAAACCACTAATTCAATTTAAATGAACATTAATTAAATATTCAAATTTAAGTTACGGTGATACAAAATAGAACTAGGATATTATATTAATAGATATATATATTATGTGCTTCAGCATTTGTTGTGAAATAAAAAAAAAAAAAATCTACATTCATTATGGTGGGAAATTACATATTACAACAAACATATTTTTGTAGAAGTATGAAATAACTACAGTATTGAATTAGTTTTTTTATTTATTTTTCTTAAATAATAATGCTTTCGATTTTGTTTGGGGAACACATATCTAAATAAATCTATATTTATTTAGAAGTTGGGAATTTGTAAGTATGGATATTTCTTTACAAATAGAAGAGAGATCAGTTGTAACATTTTATCTTGTAATAGGAAATCTTAAAGCCTGGTACCTTATAAGATAGTTTATCCTGTTCAGTACATAATTATAATTATTTTTTAGATCTTCAAACCTTCATTTTTATATGCTGAAAGAATGTGAATGTGTGCTTGTATGTTAAACTTTACTGTTTTTATTATACTTCCCCATTTTCTAATATAATAACATTTTTGTTTGGATTTGAGTTTATATTTTGAATGTGATAGTCGGATATCATTTTCAAGTTGTCTTCATTTAAGAAACGAGACTATTACTAGAGCTTTAGACCTAATATAGAATTCTTTGTCATTTATTTTTGTCTTCCATATTCTTACATAAAGGAAATGTAAAAATAAATAGTTAACTTTTAATATCCTCTCCATATAAAAGAAACACAATATATGTAATCAGGTTTTCTTATCTTCGGACCTATATGTGAAGTGATTGAAATTTATATATATTTTCTTGTCGAATGATCATAGCATATTTTGCAGAGTTTTGTCAATTATTAATATTCTAGCAATAAGAATAAATAATATGAACATTGTTTTTATTTTAGGATTCGTCTGTTCAAATGTTGAAGACTTTAAAAGAGATTTTAGCAGTTTAAGCTGGTTCACCTACTGTCGGAAATTTCCACCCTTACCTGAATCTAATCTTACTACTGATTGTGGTTGGGGGTGCATGATTAGGTCTGGGCAGATGATGATGTTTACTGGTCTTAGGAGACATTTTTTACCTTCAGGTAACAATTTAAAGCAAATAAATATGTGTAATGATTTATAGCTGACACATGTAATGATAAATCTTATTAAATTAAAGTAGAATTATTATTATTATTATTATTATTATTATTATTATTATTATTATTATTATTATTATTATTACTATTATTATTATTATTATTACAAAAGATTGGAGCTTTGATGAAGAGAAAAATGACTTTCAATCTGATATTTATAAAAGATTAATGAAGTTCTTCTGTGATGACCCCTCCCCCAAATGCCCTTTTTCTTTACATAATTTAATTTTGGCTGGCCACAAAATGAAGAAAAAAGCTGGATGCTGGTATGGACCTTCTTGTGTTGCGTATATGTTTAAGTGAGTGAGTAAATTGATTTTTATTTATTTGTATAAGAAATAATTTCCTACTTTCAATATAGATATTTTTATTATTACTTGCCTTTTTTTTTAAATTGTTGTGATTATGAACATACGTAAAGGCTGGTTAAATCGCAACTGATTTAATTTTGTGCTTTTAATGCACCACGTTATTTCCCTTTTTTAGCTTGTTCTAAACTGGAGTTGTTGATTATTTTTTGCTTCGTGGCTATGCTCTTGCTGAATATTACCGTGGTTTTGTGAGTTTTCTTTCATTTCTCTTGTTCTGATAGCTTTGTTTATCCCCACTACCATTTTTGTATTTCTTTTGGATCTAATGTGAACAACCTCATATTATCAGGAAATCTAAAATTATTAAGGTACTTTCATTTTTATTTATACTCAAACTCCACAGTTTGTCCTAATTATTTATTTTAATGGTCTAGTAAATAATTTTGGGATCTATCACTCTAATCCTCTTTTAGATTTACATTTCATCATATTTACTATTTTAAAATAAATATTGATATAGCGTTTTCATAATATTGTATATTTTTAAGGTGTCTAAACTTTACTGATGAAAGGTCTTATTACGGAACTTGTGCTCACTCAGTTAAAAACTTTTTCATAGTCCACGGAATCCATGTATAGAGGCTTCTTATATTCTTTACTGTTTTCTATCATTTGTTGTAGCTTACTGTAGGCATTGATCATTTAATCTTTGGAAAGTAGGGGTCTGTTAAATTTTTCTTGATAGCAATTAGAGGGATGAGCGATACCTTACCACGCTTGCCCAATACTGGTTGGTAAAACAGTCAGTCAGTGTTTGACGTATAATAATAGATTATCACAAGCAAATCAGATATCCCCAGCATATCGCGCAGGGGATGTTCATTGTATTGTATTAATATTGTCTATGCAATATATATATATATATATATATATATATATATATATATATATATATATATATATATATATATATATATATATATATATATATATATATATATATATATTATATTTTTATATATTTATAAAATTATATATATTATATATATATATATATATATATATATATATATATATATATATATATATATATATATATATATATATATATATATATATATATATATATATATATATATATATATATATATATATATGTGTGTGTGTGTGTGTGTGTGTGGAAAATACCCATGGAAAGCTTAACCTCTAGCATGGAATAATCAGTGTTCCTGCTATATATATATATATATATATATATATATATATATATATATATATATATATATATATATATATATATATATATATATATATATATATATATATATATATATATATATATATCTCGGATGTCAAATTTTTAATATTCTCGATGCGGATGTGAATGCGGATGTCTATTTTTTCACATCCTCTGATGCAGATGTGGATTTTTAATGTTCCACATTTGCGGATGCGGATGTTTACGTATATATATATATATATATATATATATATATATATATATATATATATATATATATATATATATATATATATATATATATATATATATATATATATATATATATATATATATATATATATATATATATATATATATATATATATATATATATATATATATATATATATATATATATATATATATATATATATATATATATATATATATATATATATATATATATATATATATATATATATATATATATATATATATATATATATATATATATATATATATATATATATATATATATATATATATATATATATATATATATTTTTATTTTTATAGAGATACTGTTGAAGAAGGAGCTAAAGAAATTCCTTCTCTAAATAGGCTTTGTGTGTATGTTGCTCAGGATGGTGCAGGTACTGTAAAAAAAATAAATTTTTTTTTTTTTTTTTTTTTTTTTTTTTTTTTTTTTTTTTTTTTTTTTTTATTTTTTCATTTTTTTTAATCTAAAGAAATTAAAACAAACAAATTGATGTATAAAAATAATTGTGGGCTTAAAATGTGATTTCTTTTGTTTTAACGTTTTTGAGAACAAATTTTTTTTTTGTGTGTGTGTGTGTTAAGTTTACAAACAAAATTCTGTATTCTACTCAAATTTAAAAGATAGATTGTAATTGTGGAAAACTTAAGTATTTTCATTATGGTGCATACGTGTTCAGATTCAACGTTTTGCTTGCTTGAAAGAAGAATTGAGCTATGAAAAAGCCTTTTACTTATGCTATTGATACCACCCTTATATAAAGTTAGCTTTTATCTTTCTGTAATAAAATTTTCAAAGTAAAAAAATAAAGAAAATATTGTGGAAGCAAGTAAGAGAATATAATATATATATATATATTATATATATATATATATATATATATATATATATATATATATATATATATATATATATATATATATATATATATATATATATATATATATATATATATATATATATATATATATATATATATATATATATATATATATAATTTTTTTTCAGTGTATGTCCAGGATGTTTTAGACATGTGCTCTGTGAATAAATGTATTTGTGGTTCTTCTAATGAAAGTAAATCAATGTCTAATGGATCAAAACGTAACTTCCCGCCATTAAGGAGAGCTTTCGAAAGTGATATTCAAAGCCATGTAAATACTTCTGAATCAGGAACTTCCTTTCATGTAGATTCTTGTTCAGAATTGAATGAAGACAGAGATGAATTTGGTTGTGATTCCAATTTAGCCTCTTCAAAATTTAAAGAATTCTCTTTAGATGCGTTTGTCGATAGTAATCGGGAAAAATACGATAATTTTAAGCCAAACTCTTTTGGAAATGCTTTAGTTACGAGATTACGGGAACCTCCTTCGGATGAAAAAGCAACTACCGAAGAAGTAACTTGTCCTCGTTGCTGTGGTTGGAAATCTTGTATAATATTCATTCCCGTTCGTCTTGGAGGCACTACCGTTAATCCTATTTATTATAATTGTATCTACTCACTTTTTCTTCATGATTTGTGTATAGGTATTATTGGAGGGAGGCCGAAACACTCATTGTACTTTGTCGGGTTTCAAGGTTAGTGGTATTTTGTAATAGTTTTATTTTTACGTAAGTTTTAAATATAAAAACTATTACCTTTTTTTGTTTTGAGGATTTCTATTTATTAAAAACAGTGGTGCACTTTTTAAAGAATATATTTGAGGCTTTTGTAGGATATATTTTCTTTATTCAAAATTATTAAGATATCTATATTATAGATCTCTATATTTTATTTTAGTGTTTTAGTGAGGAAGATTGTTGAAAGAACACCTTGGATTAGTGTTTTATAATTAGTTATACAACAAAAATATTGTCGGATTTGTTCATTTATTAACAAGACTTTGAAGGCAATTGAAGCTGTTACAGATTACTTTCAAAAAAAATTTTTTTTTTATGTCCATTTAATCATACTAATATTGAAGAAATTATTATTATTATTATTGTCCTGTATAGTCTGACTCTTCTAGTTTTGAATGAATTGTTTAATTATTTTGAAATTGTGGAAGTGGGGAAAAATGCAAAGTTTTCAAGACTTTACTAGTGGGGTAAATGAAAGAATGAGAATAACTTAAAATTGGGGTCAGGGAGCTAGACGGAATGAATCAGACTGTATGGAAGGACTATTCACATGAACATGCACTCATTCTCTAGATTTTTTTTTCTATACTATAACTTTTAACCCTTTTCTTTTGATTATTTCACAATTATTCGATATTCTTCGGGATTAATTCGTATTATTTAAATATAAACATAGGTCATATGCTTATCTGATTTGAAATTTTACTTCCATTTTCTTTATTAATATCCAAATATCCTTTAAAAATATTGACAAAATATATTTAATTTTTTTCTAATATTTTACATTTTCCTTATAAATGACTTTTTACAGTAATAATAATAATAATAATAATAATAATAATAATAATAATAATAATAATAATAATAATAAAAATAAAAAAAAAAAAAAACTGTTTTTTTTTTTTTTTTTTTTTTTTTTTATTCCTTTACATTGATTATAATTTTCAATAAAATATTTTCAGATGATTCATTGATTCATCTGGATCCACATTTAAGTCAGGATGCAATTCCATTGGAGGAAGTCGATTACCCCTTAGCCACGTACCATTGTTATTCTCCACGTAAAATATCCATTTCTAAAATGGATCCTTCGGCAACAATTGGTTTTTATTGTCACACTCGAAGTCAATTTTACAGATTATTAGAAGAAGCCCCAATGGTGAGTGTATATATATATATATATATATATATATATATATATATATATATATATATATATATATATATATATATATATATATATATATATATATATATATATATATATATATATATATATATATATATATATATATATATATATATATATATATATATTTTGTACTTGATTAACCAGCTTAAAATTAATTTTATTCATAATTAGCTTTTTTTCAGTTTTTTCATTTTTTCTTATTTCCTCTTGTTTATTTTTATTATTGTTTTTAATGTTTATCAGCAAGTTTCATTTTATGTCTTAATAGATATTTAAACTGGTTTATAGTTTTTGTCTTTATGCTTCAAATATTTTTCAAGAATCCTCTTGTTGTTTTGACAGCCTTTGTTTCATTGTTCACTTATTTTTCTTCTCATTGAATTTCTGGTCCTTTATCCTTTTTTTTTAATTCAACAGTATTTTCCTTTTAAAAAATATCATTTGGCAGTTAGTCTTAATCATTTACTTATAAAGACATCATAAATGTTGCTAATAGGCTGGTGTCCAGGTATGGAATTTTGGGAAGTAGAAATCCTTTTGCCTATTACAGTCACTCTTATTTTCGCATATCATTGTCTTTAATTAATGTCACTCACCATATTTTTTCTTTTGTCTTTTGTTTCATTTCCTTTCTATAGTAACATGAAACTATATCATACTTTAATCTCTCTAAAATTTTAAATATTTATCATTGTTTCCATCCATAGACAAAGTGAGTAAAGGTGCTTGTATCTTATTTTCTGACAGATTATTACTACTATGAAACAGGAACTTAATATTAACCGTCATTGTTACAATAAATATAGTTACTGTTATTCAAGGTTTTTTTTTTATCTTGTATGATTTATAGGTTTGTTTCAATCAGTATATTATCACAGTTAGTTCTTTATATTATAGTTCTTAAAAGACTGTATCTTAAAAAAAATTAAATTAATTTTCTGATTTGGGAATTTTGTTTTGTTTTTGTTTTATATATATTTATTTTCCCAACAAAAAAAAAAATGTCTTTAGATAATCAAATAAGGATTCATCTAGACTGTACTATGCTTTTATAATCCTGTACTATACTATGCATTTATACATATTCTAGATTATTTAATATGTATATGAACTACATAATAATAATAATAATAATAATAATTATTATTATTATTATTATTATTATTATTATTATTATTATTATTATTATTATTATTATTAAGCTGACATTGAATTCCTAAATAAAAATAATAATACTTAATAATAACAATTTCTCAGATTGCTACTGCCAAAGATGGAAATTTGGATTCACCAATTTTCGAGTTCATTGATGGTCGTAGCGAAGATGTAAATGGGTGGTTTGATCGGTCCTTAAATGAAGAGGCATCAAGATTACATCTTACTTCTTTCGATTCTGCAAAATGTGATTCAGGAAGTGATAATCAAGACTCAGTCTCTTCATTTGAGGAAGCGGAAGAACTCGTTTTCGAAGATTAGGTGTAGTATTAATCACTATTTTCTTTTAATTATTTTATTTTATTTTTGAATACATTTGATTTTTCTCTTCATAAATGCGGGTATACGTGGATAAGGAGTTTAGAAGACTGTAACTTTTTATCCAATCATAAAAAATTCAGCAGTTAAGGTTGAATGTGATTCTCATGACATTTCTTCGAGTTGGAATATAATGCCACAAATGATACCTCGAGCGCACATTAAATGTGAGGAAGGTTTAATCTGAAGGTTCAGGAGGTTCAGTCTTGAAAATAAATAAAGACATGATAACAGTCATTGATATATTGGAAAAATTTTCCTTTTATATCAAATAGAGATGATTAAGAAGAGAACGAGAACAAAAATAAAGCTGATAAAATGGTTGATGGGAATTCTTACGGAAACCATATGTTGCAAATCTCGAAGGGTGGAAAATGAATGATGATAAATACCCTAAATATAGTCAGCTTTTTAAATGTAGATTGCCTTGTCAGCAGTATCACACAAAAACAACAGTGCAAACATTAGTGAATAAAAAAAAACAATAAACTTACAAGTGAGATGCGGAGAATGTTTTATTTTTAAAACGTAACTTGAAAAAATTTTCAATACCTTTAAATGTGCGGAGGTTGAGGATGGTGGTTGGTAGAATATGTGAACAGTTTTGTATTTGCCTTGCACCCTGATAAAACTCGTTCAAACATGTCTCTTTTACGATGCTTCTTCATTTTCTATATTAGTAATTATAGATTCTTTATTAGTCATATCCCGGATTCGGATACTGGATATAACATGTATAACAAGATCTTCAAATTATTCTTTTTTAAAACTACTTATGAAAAAAGTTTTGGAAATTAAAAAAAAAATTAATGATGCTATAACATATAATTATGGTTCTGGCCATACAAAGGTGAAAGGATAGATCTTTTTACGGGAGTGTTGGGAGACTCAGTTATCATCGTTTTCTCTTCCCTTGCATAGCAATAGAAATTTGGAGAATGTATTCAGTCTAGCATGGTATGAAGGATTTGATTATATATATATATATATATATATATATATATATATATATATATATATATATATATATATATATATATATATATATATATATATATATATATATATATATTATATATATATATATATATATATATATATATATATATGACCGGGGCCCCGGCCCCGCCCCGGCCATTTTTCTGACCCGGCCCCGGCTAAAAATCAGGGAAAACCGGGGTTGCCGGCCGGGGTTAAAATGGCAAATTATACAAAAAAAAAAAAAAAAAAAAAATTTTTTTTTTAAAATTTTCAGCAGATTCTGCTGAAACTTTCAGTGTATATACATACATTTTTTACCGGTAAGAAAAGTCCATTTCTAGCGTTTTTCCGAGTCTATTACGGTTAAAAGTTTTTTTTTTTTTTTTTGTGGAAATTTTACCCTTTTTTTTTTTTTTTAGAATGAGCTGAAAGTTGGATCATTTATTCAAAATTATATGGGCTACAAAAGCCTCTAATAGACTTTTGTTCCCAGAGTTATAGAAAAAATGTTATAAGCCAAAAACTGACCAACTATAGAAAAAAAATTTTTTTGAACTAAAAAAATCCACCTTTTCAGACAAAATCTTTTTTAAAAAAAATACAACTATAACATTTCCTATTTTTGGTGTGTATAGAGGAGGGGTGGGGCTACAAATTCCTCTATGTACTTTATTCGATGAGATTCGTTGGTTTTGAGATATAGCCTTCAAAAAGGTCCATTTTTGGCCAAATTTCAAAAATTCCCAAAGTTTGAGAGGCTATATCTCGCTTCAAACAAAGGGCATTTAAAATGCACTAAATAAAAATTGTTGCCCTGTTCCTCTTCTAAACAATATTCACAAATAAAAAAAAATAGTAGGTATCGTTTTTTTTTAAATAATTTTTTCCTCCAGAAGGGTACGATTTTTGCAAATTTTTTTTCAAGTGCTTATAACTTTTTTCTAGACGTGATATCAAAAATCTATTCCCACCAATGCAAGAAATTGGGGCAAAGGTATTCAGTTAAATTTTCAGCTCATGTGGACCAGTGGTTTGACCCAGTTATTCATTTTTTTCAACTTTGGGTCCAAATAAGTTTCAAACCGTTATAGACTCAAAAAAAATGCTCGAAATCAACTCAGAACTTCGTGAAAAAATTCACATACTTTGAAAATTTCAGCTCAATCAGTGAAATAATAAAAAAAAAATTTCAAACAAAATATAAGAAAATTAAGATTTTTTTCTTTTCTGCTATTGAATGTTCATCTTTGTGTTTTGATTTTAGATACTCCAAAAAGATTTGGTTGAAATTTTTTTTACTTGTAGCACCCGGAGGTTCTCTTCTAATTTTCTGACTGCAGATGTTACATTTAGCTATTTCGAGCCTATCCTGAAACATTGTAAAGTATTCAAATACTTCAGAAGCTGATCTTTTAGCCTAATTAGCCATATTGACTGAAAGTATAAACAAAATAATAATTTTTAAATAATGCAGCTAAATGATACAAGTTTGATACATAGCAATAAAATAACAATGTTATGTATAAATACAGGTTAAATTGATAATTTTATATCTTACATTTTTTCAAACTTTACCTTTGGGTCTTACCTAAGTAAACGTGTTAAATCACTATTATGAATTAGAATAAATTTTTTTTTTATTTTTGTACTTTTTTTAAACTTTAAATATAAAAAACTGTAATTTTCTGATTTTTTTTTAAGAGAAAATGCATATAATCATTAATTTAAGTGAATGTTGCCTATTCTACTCCTTCCTTACAATTAAATAAACCTTATATCTAATTTTCTTAACCTAAAATTTCAGTGCTTTTGACCTCTTTACAAATTTTAGGAAACCCCGGCCATAACCCCGGCCCCGGCCAAATTTGGGTGACCCCGGCCCCGGCCAAATTCCAGCCCCGGTCGGTCCTATATATATATATATATATATATATATATATATATATATATATATATATATATATATATATATATATATATATATATATATATATATATATATATATATATATATATATATATATATATATATATATATATATATATATATATATATATATATATATATATATATATATATATATATATATATATATATATATATATATATATATATATATATATATATATATATATATATATATATATTCCATTCTAAGAATAGCGTTTTACCTTGTCAGTTAGACTAGCATCTTACATTTGTCTTCTAAACTCCTTGAGCACTCTAGAAGATCATGTTTTACATTGCTTTGGTTTCCTTGAAGTTTAACTTCCCAGAAAGGATTTTACCTTGTCAGTATAACATCTTGTTTCATCTAACTTCTAAAGTGTTTCTCTTTAGAGTACTCCAGAAAGTATGCTTCTCGTGAGCTTTGGTTTTGAATGTTAGTTCCTTAGTTGTGAAGGATGTAATTGAAGGGCATGGTTGCTTGCCCAATCAAACTAAATCTCCTTGTATGATCTTGCCTTAGGGAACAACTGATTAAAGACACTATTATTTCGGGTTTTATTTTTGTTTTGTATTTAAAAGCGGACCTTACTAACGAAGTTCATATCGTCCTTTTCAGCTGATAAAATACTACCCTTCTGGTCATCACGAGCTCAAAGCAAGTGAACCGCTCGCAATGAGAGTTTGTGATGTTCTCTCCATTTTTACACGGGTATTGACTTGAAAGTTTTCTTTTAAAAGAAATCCAACCTCCTAAATAGATTTTAAGCCGTTGGACTTTATTTTGAAATTTGTTTTAAACAGGAATTTATTTTTATTAAAAGAACTAAGTCCGTTTTGCAGCTCAGATGTTCCGCTGTCCATCCTTCATCTCTTCGTTGGATGTGATGCACAGTCAATCACTAGAAGCGTCTTTTTCCCCCCGCCCTACGTAACGTCCCTTTACATGGTCTACTTTTACATATTGACTCCATTCCTTTTCGGAGTGGCACATTTTTCGCTTTTCTTCGGAAATTGAACTTATTCTTTAAGATCTAAACCTTCTCCATAGGTGACGTCTCTGAAGTTATCTCCAATTACATCCTTCACAACTAAGGAACTAACATTCGAAACCAAAGTTCCTGAGAAGCATATATTCTGGAGTACTCTAAAGAGGAAAACTTTAGAAGTTAGATAAAACAAAATGTTCTACTGACAAAGAAAAATACTTTCTGGAAAGTTAAACCTCAAAGAAACCACCACAGGTGTTCTGTGTTGTCACCTGTACAAAGCACCAAAACAAAAAATTTCTTGCTTCACGCCAGTTTTTGTAAAAGTTTCGAACTATTAATTAAGATTTTATAATTTTTAAACTAAAAAAATTTTCTTTTTTTTTATTTCAGGTTTACGAGATTATATGGTTAAAGAGAAAGGTTTCAAGATGTATATTTTATTTATTTTAATTAAAATATAATTAACTGTATTTATTTTTAAAAATAATGTAAAAGTTTAGTTCTGTAGAGCAAAATATTCTTTTTAATGTTTTAATCTGGTTATTTAATTGTTAATGGAAAAAAATTATCAATCAGAAATATTTCCACTTCTGTAAAAAGAATTTTTTTTTAAAAAAAACTGAATTGTAACTAATTAAAGTTTATTTTTTATAGATCACTTATTTTTCCTTATTATATATATATATATATATATATATATATATATATATATATATATATATATATATATATATATATATATATATATATATATATATATATATATATATATATATATATATATATATATATATATATATATATAATAAATAAAGGTGGAGTCTAAGCCTTTTCGTCTTATAAACTTTCTTTCTCCCACTAATTCTCCAGTCTCTTTCTGCCCATCGAATTGTTGCATGACTACTCCATCTATTGTTCTGTGACCGTTATCGCTATTACAACGGACATTGCTCTTCTGAACTCTTCAATCGCATACCAACTCCATTGAGGAAAGTTGACGCAACACAACTTTCTAAGTATTCTCACCCTTTCTGGCCAACTCTCTGACCCCTGACTTAGCCGATATGCTGTCTTACAAATACTGTATTGGTAACGTCTGGAACAACCATAAACGCTTTGTATTGGGACATGTCGATCCTTAATTTAGTCCTGACTCTGACTACTGGAAATTAGTAGGCCTTTGCACACCAGAGGTCTATATATATATATATATATATATATATATATATATATATATATATATATATATATATATATATATATATATATATATATATATATATATATATATATATATATATATATATATATATATATATATATATATATATATATATATATATATATATATATATATATATATATATATATATATATATATATATATATATATATATATATATATATATATATATATATATATATATATATATATATATATATATATATATATATATATATATATATATATATATATATATATATATATATATATATATATATATATACACACACACACACACACACACACACACACACACCTGGACAGCATGCCCACCATGAAATGATGAGGGAGCTCAGGTGCCATATGCTTTGTGTGTATACTTTTTTTATTTGTCAGAGAGATACGTGCGCTTCGACGCTAGTCTTCTCTTTGGAAAGTAGCCGCTTGTGCTGTTTGGAGTGTGGGCCGCACCATTTAAGTTCATGATTCGGCTCACATGCCTATGCATCTGGTTTGGTTCTTTTTCCATAACCCCTCTGAATTATCTTTAGTAAGAGGTTCCCCGCCGCTCAGTGCATACCTCGAGTACAAACTCTTTGTTCTTGTCACTCATGAAGGTGGGGGGTGGGAGGACCCTTTCAAATTAATATAAATATGTATTCTATTAATTTGCTTTGGAACCTTGTGGACACTTTTGGTAGAAACCCTGCAATGATTAATTGCTCACGAATTTTGGAGTGAACTAAGAACATTGACACCATGTATTAAAGTTCGTCTGAAAGGCCTCTACCAATCTCCAGTGTTACCTCGCTCGGCAAGCCATCGACATCCCAGGTGCCCAGACGGTTGGAACAGCCTCGAAAGGGCGTTATCCGTCTATTGTCGTTCTTGCAAATTTTCACCTCATGCCTATATACCCCGGAACCGCCAGCGAACACATCTTTATATATTTTCTATTTCATTACACCACATTCAAGCTTCTAACCGATCATAATACTATAACCTTCAATGATGCACTTGAGAGTGCTTTGAGAGTTGAGGACCCACCCGTCACCGTTATGCGCAACGCGTCTCTTCTCGTTCCGTCTACAACTCAGTCTCAAAGTTCCGTTTTATCTTCCTTAACATCTTTGGGCTGTGTTCTTCTCATTGCCACTCCTGATAAGGTGCGTAGCATGTCCAAGGGCACTAATTCCCCTAAATTTTAACTTTTTATTATTTTTATTGTTTTATTTAGTGGTTTTGTATATATATATATATATATATATAATATATATATATATATATATATATATATATATATATATATATATATATATATATATATATTATATATATATATATATATATATATATATATATATATATATATATATATATATATATATATTCTGTTTAAAATTAACGTACCACGTAAGATAAATGACGTCATGTTTCAATGTTGCCAGATTTTGTAGCAAACATTACGGTGTTGTGTCCTATGGTTGTGTCTGTGGAAGATGATGAAGGGGATATCTAGAGAAACACACGAGCGAGACTGTACAATACGTTTATTTTGTGACAGTGCAACACATATATATTGCTACCTGTAAAGTGCAATTGGTTGAAGGTGTACAAGTCATAGTGTCACGATGTTACTAACAATGTATTATATGCGCAACTAATAAAGAGTAATGTCGCCTCTGGCTCTGATGACAGTCTGCATACGTCGAGGTAAACTTAATATCAGATTCTGGTATTGTGTATGTTAACCTGTACCTCAGTCACGACATGCTTCAACTTGTTAATGACACGAGATGCATGTGCAGATCTTCGAACTACCTTATGGAGTAACTATGATACTACATGAGCTGGCTCTGAGTCATTGCTTGGTTTTCCCTGAGAATACTTGCTGTTGGTTTGTGCCTTGTGGTCATAGTTAACTCTGGACCGAAACCTTCTAGTAGTATTGATGGACACCGGCTGCACGACACTTAATTACTTTACAGCAGTGGGGTTCAACAAGTGATGACTGGCTAACGTTGACCCGTCCCTGCAAGAGGGGTTGAGTGAACTATTTGTACTGTGAACATCTCTACTTTCGGAAGTTTTGTTTACGACTATTTGCAGAGCGACCCTCACTCACTCTTCCTTGTTATTTGTTTCCTTTTTTATATAGGAAACGGTGATGGAGGACCGGGATCACATCTGCAACCTTTGTGATCGTGGGCCTTCTTCCTCGAAAGGTTTAGGGGTGCATAAGCAACACACCCATTCCATTTTGAAATGGAATTTGCCGAATCAAGAAACGATGTTAAGCTAGGATGGATACTGAAGGAGAAGGAGATGATGGCACATGATGAAGTGGAGCTTTTGGTTGAGGGAGCTAGATATATCAACCAAGCTTTATTGGAGAGGAATCCTGGAAAGCCTTTGGAGTTTTTCAAAGGAAAAAGGAAGAAACCATTGTATAAGTAAAGGGTACAGTATTTTACGGATAGTTCATCAACAACAACAACCGGTGATTGACCATATCGTACCTCCGGCCTTAGGGTTGAACCCTGGGCGAGGCGACATTGACCATGTAACAATTCGTAGAGTATAATTGTTGGAGTTGCTTAGAACTTGTGGCTTTCGGTTTGAGGATAATCAGAGAGAGAAGGGTGATGGGTGAGCGTCCCCGATTGGTTGGACCGAGAAGGGGTAATAGGAATGGTAGAAGGCGTGAAGAGTATAAGAAATTGCAACAATTATATGCTTGAGACATAATTAGGACTTTAATTTGCTTGAGATTGCTTTGAGACTTCTTGGAATAGAACAAGTAGACGCACCCCTCAAAGATATGAGAAATTGAACTGCCAGTGGCCTTGACGGCATGGGGTTGGATGATCCGAAAAAGATAAGGATGGTGGATCTTCTTAAGATCCTCCAAGTTTTGCTGGAATGGGCGCCCCTCTAACTTCTCAAGGGCAGAATAACTCTGATACCCCCCAAAAAAAACGCTGGCGATAAATCAGGGCGACCTCAGACCTGTGCAAAATGCCAGTGGTCGTGAGGTTATTGCATAAAATCGTGGTAAAGAGTCTTGAGGATGTGAATATTTTCCCACTGTATACGTAGTCTGGATTTCGGAAAGGACGCTCAACCACTGAGAACATCACCGTGGTTAAGGAAATTCTAAGATCGGCGAGAGTTATGAGAGAATCTACTTAATTGGCCATCTGGACTTCAAGGAAGGCTTTCGGCTCTCTGGACCACCAGGTCCTTCTTGATCTACTGGAGGACTTGGGCTTTCCTTCAGGACTTTGTGAATATATTCCGAAGGTATATCAAAATACTTCTCTAAGATTTAGCAATGAATGGATTCCACAGGGCATGGGGGTCCTTTAGGGGGACACTCTCTTCCCACTACTTTTTAATATAGCCATCGACTACATCTTTCTGGCGTTGAATCCTATGGTTGGTGTTAAGTTGGGAGATCAGACTCTGCCGACCCTGGCATATGAGGACGATGTGGTGACCTACGCCTTTACGAATGGGGGGCTTGACAGAAACTTAGCAAGCACCAAAAGAGCTGAATTGCTCCTGGGCCTGCACATACACCTGGGTCCTGACAAATATGCGGCAACGGGGTTGAGATGGCTAGGAAGAGAGAAGAAGCTGATCGTGGATTTGGCCCCCTTTTCATTGGAGGGTGAGAAGTTGGCCGTACTTGCCTGGACTTCGACATACAAGTACTTGGTACATTGATATGGGCTTAGCTGGGGTAAAGAAATGGCAGTTAGTTCCCTTTCAAGATGGATAGAACTGATGGTGGCGGCAATGA
>SEYY01018709.1:165000-167500 GCA_009176605.1 Armadillidium nasatum | reverse complement strand
TATTAAGACTTTATATTCAAAGGAAAAAAAAAATCTTTACAAGTACTTTATTTATTATATTAAATGTTAGAAAATCGGAGATTGGAGGGAAGCCAGAGAAGTAGAAATAGCTCCATAATAGACTAAAGTGAAATAAGAGGCAAAGACATGATCGAAGAATTCAGCTTTGGCAAAGAGTAAGACAAGAGTAGTGCCGTAAGAAGAAGCAAAAGGAGGGGAGGAGTTAGAGCTGAAGAGGTACCAAAAAGATTACCTATTATTCTTTGGAGAAAATAATTTTTTGGTGTATCGTAAAATAGATTTAGTGCGTCGCGACGAAATGAGTGAATGACGAGATTCTTGAGAATTGAAGGCGACCGTAATTCAATATATAATATATAATACTATTTATATTATATATATATATATATATTATTATATATTATAACATTTCGTTACATTAGTTATATCATAAATATATATATAGTATAAAATATTATATATATATATCTCTCGCACCAAGGGTAACGAGGTGGAATCCATTATTCGCGGACAATCATATAATAGAAGGACAGACTATTTCCATACAGAAAAATTAATGTCCGCTATTGGACTCGAACCAGCGACCTAAAAATTAGGCCACGGCCAGACTTGTGCAACGTCAAGAAGAAAAACGGAAGAATGGTCAAAATAAAGGCCGACGTGACCTGATATATATATATATGATATATTAATTCGAATAGTGATCTGATATAAGTTATCAATACTATTAATTTCAGTCTGTGAGAGATTTAGCAGACATCTATTATATACTCGATTATTCTTCTTGGCCCGAGTTGCGATCGGGGAGATTCTTTGGGCCTTGACTATTTTTAAAGTATTATACACTTATAATCGAGTCAATAGCGGACATTAATTTTCTGTATATAGTCTGTGAGAGATTTACTGAAAACTCTATATTATATATATATATATATATAATATATTATTAATATATATATATATATATATATTCTAATAAAATTTCTTAGAAAAGAACTCATAAATAATTAATTATTTAAAAAGATTTAAAAATTTCCAATAAATTTCTTTAAAAAAAAAAAAAGCTTTGAAAGCTCATGATCAGAAATCAAATATTGAGTTAAATTTACAATATAAGAATATTTTATCTTGGTTAAAAATAAATAAGAAATAATTGTTGCTAAAAAGTGTGAAATAAATTCAAATAAAACAAAACAAACGTAGTTTTCAATTTAGGTTGCTAAATTAACGGATTATATAAAACTTTAGGTTGCTAAATTGATTGATTCTTTAAAACTTTAGGTTGCTAAATTGAGGGATTATTTACAATTTTAGGTTGCTAAATTGATGGATTATTTAAAACTTCTTTACTAAAAATATCTAAACTATTTCTGCAACAAAATTAATATTTGCTGTTGCAAAACTTTCATCAAGTTTTCAATTACATAATTGTACAATTTTCTTAAAATGATAATACTTGTTAAATATATTAATAAATATCATCGTTGTGATTCTCTAATCTAGTGTACGTATATTCAAATGCTAAATGGTATCTTCACTTAGAATATATGCATGCCCATACATCTTTCTCTTTAATATATATTGTTTCATCTATGTAAGTCTTTATTGCAGCTCACACAACAGAACAACAGAGAATTTTATAAATCTAAATCAAAGCAGAGTGATTGAGTATCATGTTTCACGATACTTTTTAAGAAGAAGTATAAGTATTATATATATATATATATATTATATATATATATATATATATATATATATATATATATATATATATATATATATATATATATATATATATATATATATATATATATATATATATATATATATATATATATATATATATATATATATATATATATATATATATATATATATATATATATATATATATATATATATATATATATATATATATATATATATATATATATATATATATATATATATATATATATATATATATATATATATATATATATATATATATATATATATATATATATATATATATATATATATATATATATATATATATATATATATATATATATATTATATATATATATATATATATATATATATATATATATATATATATATATATCGTAAATCTTTAAAAGTAATATATAGTTATTACTAATAACAGTTATGATATTTGAAGTATCTCAAAAATTAATCATACATTTGAAAAAAAACTTATAATATTGTTTTGAATTTTTAAACATCGTCAATAACTGCATTTTGTAACTTCAGATGTGATAAACATCGTTAATTGCTAATTCGGATGTTCCGCAAATGTTCTGTTTTTATTCGGTTTTGACGTCTTCACTACTTTATTGACGGCATTCAATCAGCTTAACCAAAAGGAAGTCACTTTACAATTCTCTCCTTCGTTTATTGTAAATATCTCGTCCACATAACAAACCAATTTAAAAAAAAAAAAAATAATAAAAAAAAAAAAAATTTGCAACGTTAA
>SEYY01018709.1:157500-160000 GCA_009176605.1 Armadillidium nasatum | reverse complement strand
ATATATATATATATATATATATATATATATATATATATATATATATTATATCCTAGAGGCCAGACTTCACTTTAACATCCTCAGATATTTAAAAAACTACTAAACCTACTTTAAAAAGGATAACATTTTTGGAATCCTTGAAGAATTTTTGTAAGGAAAAATTAAGAATTAAAAAAAAAAAAAACATTAATTTTAATTACTACGTAATTTATAATTTTTTTAATAAGCTGAACGACTTCGTACGTCTGGCAGCGCACGTCTGGGAGCGTCTTTTTATGAGTCAAATTTCGAGAATTTGAAATACTATAAATTTCGCGACTGCCTGAGAAAATTGTAACAAAAATGTTAAATATATATATATTTGGTGTAATATAGCAGTAGGCTGCGATCCTACTGCAACGAACCAGCTATCAGTTAGGCCACAATCCCACGGCAATCTCCGGTCGTCAGGTTAAATAAATCTAATTAGGTTCGCTAAAAAAAAAAAAAATTAATAATAAAAATAATAATGATAGTTTTTTCCTCAATTATTGTACACAAACAAAATTTTTTTTTTTTTTTTTTTTTTTTTTTTTTTTTTTTTTTTAAATTTTTTAAAAATTTTCTTTATCAAAATTCTTCAAGGATTCCAAAAATGTTATCCTTTTTAACGTAGGTTTAGTAGTTTTTGAAATATTTGAGGATGTTAAAGTGAAGTCTGACCTATCCTAGAAAATATTGATTGTTTCACTATTGTAAAAAAAAACTTGTCACGCTTCCCTATAAAATGGAAATTTCAACGAAACAATTTATTCTTTCCACTTTACATCATTTTTCATTACAAATGTATTTTTAAAAGAGAATATAATGTAAAAATATAATTATAAATATAAATATAAATATAATTCCATCTAATGAGCAAACGGTTAATCGAAATAAATGAATAAAATGACTTGTTGTGTATACTAATTTATTAACCATGAAAAACTCTATAAATCCAAGTTAATAATACATATACAATGGATTTAATTACGTCAGACGTATGGTCGCAACGCTCTACTGATTTATGTCACAAGGCTGTCGCTCTGTAAACATGAATATGATTCCTTTGTGAGTGACTGAATGCTTGCATATATATATATATATATATATATATATATATATATATATATATATATATATATATATATATATATATATATATATATATATATATATATATATATATATATATATATATATATATATATATATATATATATATATATATTATATATATTGTTACTCAGCAAAATCAACGCAAAAATGAAACGAAGAAACATAGGTGAATACTGAAACGACATTAAGAGTTAGTATTTATGTTAATATAAAGAACATGGTTATACGCATAGGAGGGAATATTATATTGGGCCGTTGAAGCTCACAGGGATCAGGCACACCATCCCATTTATCGAAGGAGAAAAACTGCCAGGTGATAGCTGTGTCAAGGGTGCCTCTATATTTGCGTCCTGTGTTCCTCAGTACCTTTTGTGGCCTCTCCTGGACCGGATGATAGCTTGACAACGTCGATGCATGATTGAGGTGATGTCCTATATGGCGTCCTGTGGCAGCTCCTCCAATAGGCGTGCGACCGTCTGGCGCAGGTCAATAAGGCTTTGTGGCTGGTACTATAGTCATCGCAACCTCCTTTTCAGTATGTTTCAGACATGCTCAATGGGGTTGAGATCTGGACTGTAAGCAGGTCAATCTAACGTTCGAATCTGGGCCGTCTGGAAGTAGATGACAACACAAATTTCAATGTGCAACCGGGCGTTGGTCCAGCTGTAGGACAAGGTGTCACCGACGCAAGGGACAAAAGGTAGGATGTATGGCTCCATTATGTCCGTGATGTATCGTGAGTCTGTTAGGGACCCTCCATCGAACACGTGTAACTCCATACGCGCCGTGTACGATATTCATCGCCACACCATTACCTGACCCACCACCATAGCATGATATCTGGTGCATAGTGCATGCCGCGAATCGCTCATTACGTCGCCTTGTAGACTCTGGAAAATCTATCGAATCTGTACAGATTAAAACAAAACTCGTTCGTAAAGAGAACATGTGTCCAATCCTCCCCCAGCCAATGCAAGTGTAGCGAACAAAACGCAACTCTCTCTCCACGGTGGTACCTGGTGAGGGGGGACCCTCTTAGTGGCCGCTCCGGTGGGTGGTACCCATGTTCTGCGAGGCGTTCGATGAATGGTATCCGTGGTACCATGCACAATCTGTAACTGGGTCTGATGGTCACGTGGTACTGCATTGCGATCACTGCATGCCCTCAGTCGTAGATATGTCTTCGACGGCTGTTGTTGCACATGACCTACCTTGGCTAGCCCGCCTGGCTTTGTCATGTGTGATCATATGTTGCTTCGTATCTCTGTACCACTTTTGAAAAGGTGGTATAGGCAACCCCGAGCCATCGGCCCAGTTCGCGTTTCCCGTACCAGTCTGCTGACAGTATGGTAATTGCGACTTG
>SEYY01018709.1:137500-150000 GCA_009176605.1 Armadillidium nasatum | reverse complement strand
CTGATTCACTTAGTCTGGAGAGGATGTCATAAACCACCATAATTCACAATAGAGACGACAAAATCTCCCTGGAACATCACTGCATGTCAGTATCAGTGATAGTCTCACTCTCCCCAGTCCAACAGGGATTTATCTTGTTCTCAACATTGTGTTTATGCTAGTAATCTTTGGGAACTTAACACCTTAAGAAGTTGCCGCCCCTTCCATTGTTACATATAAGATATCAAAAGTACATTGTATGTCCAGAAAGGTGCACATTCACTATCTCATTATATTCTATTGTCCCTTCCAGTCCGTCTTTTAAAGCTATGTAGATCGCCAACCGATTATTTAGCTGCTTTATACATCTTCTTAAACAGGGATGCAGAGTCAGTAAATATTTTTGAAGAATTCACCTTTGTCATAGGTCTCCATTTTAAAATTATATTCGTCATTTTCAGATTATTTTCCTTTGGACCCTTTTTTTTTATTTAATATAAAATTACAAAAAGGAAAAATATTTTACGTAAAATTTTGTTTGTTTTCAGCTCCATCTCCGGTTCCACCCAAAACTTTAAGGCCCCACGGCGTAGACTTTGATTCCCCAACCCAAATTTTGAGTAAGAGCTGGGTTAGGCTTATTGGATGATATAAATTGAGGTCGGCCATAGTTTGCCTTTCTGTCTTAGGGATAAAAACTGTCCTTACTTTCTTCCACAGTTGGAGGGGGTACGGGACATGTCTGTTGGCGTGCGTAGCTTACCCTGAAGACCCATCCAGTTGGGTAGAAGAACCTTCGTACAGAAAACAACAAATTTATGTAATCCATGAATGACTTTGTGAATAAAGTGAAAACAATTTGGGGTTCCAGATGTCCAAAAGTCGTCCATCAGTGTGAGTTGCATCTTCTGAAGAAAATGTTTTGGTTCGGTGTAGCCAATGTTTTGGTTTGGTAATAATGGCTTTTCATTTTTCCAAGACGGAACAGGCCAGTACAGGATGATATAAATTGGAAAGGTGTCTGAAAATTCTTTGGGCTTACTGCTACAGAAAACATGTCTTTGACATGGTAGCAGTAAGAGGGGCAATTTTCCTTTTAGGGCAGAACTGCAATGTAGTTATTGTGGCAGATTTTTGAAGATCGAATAATTTCAGGAAATTACAATTCCAGTTGTCTTTATGTGACCATATTTAACAACTGACATACTTGTATGTCAGTAGGCCTTGAACCATCTAGCAGCTTACAGATAACATTCTTATAATATATATATATATATATATATATATATATATATATATATATATATATATATATATATATATATATATATATATATATATATATATATATATATATATATATATATATATATATATATATATATATATATATATATTGTGATTAGAGTATGTCTCTCACGAATGCATAGCGAATATGAATCTTTTAATTCGTAGCCGTTGATGCAAATCCTATTCAATTTGAACATTTATTGCTAATTTGAAGACATCCTGACCAGAATGATTAATAAATATACTACAAGATCTCTTCTATCTAATGAATATGATAGATAAAACTTGATAAGAAATCGAATGATACAAAAATAGATTTAATTATTTTTATCAAATATTCACTGAGATATTATTTTTATATTATATATTTTAGAACTATGAATACATTTTCATACAATTATTATTATTATTATTATTATTATTATTATTATTATTATTATTATTATTATTATTATTATTATTATTATTATTATTATTATTATTATTATTATTATTATTATTATTACAATAATTATTATCACTATTATTATTATTATTATTATTATTATTATTATTATTATTATTATTATTATTATTATTTAATACTATGATAACCATATTTTAACTGAATCATAAATATTATAGTTGCAGCAGATATTTTGCATATACCAACAGTATTTCTTCTCTTTGCATTCATAACAATATCCATTTTTAACTTTGCACTCGTCTGAATTATTTACATTAAGAAATGAAAATTAAACATAATAACTTTGGTAGTTTTTTTATGTTAAAAAAATCTGAAATTTTTGTATATCGGGAATGGAAAACCTGTTCTCTTATCTCTTTAATTTTCATCCAGCTCTGAATAACTGTGATATCATTTAATAGACCATGCACACTTTCACTAAGCGAAAGTTTGCAAATTCTTTGCACTCTTATTTTATAAAAACCTAGTATAGAATATATATATTTTGTTTTCGCCTAAAAAAAATTTATATTTCCTCATCTAGGCGCACAGACGGTTTGATTTGGTTGATTTTACAGTTTAATTCTACTGTTGTCGATCCCACCAATCTTCCTAACATCTTATCATTCTCTTAGGTGTAATGTGGCTTTGCCAGTGATCACGTACAAATTGGTGGACGAGATTGTCTTACCCATGAACATTAGAATGATATACGGTCCTAATGTTTCTTCCACTGCTTTCCCCAATCTTTAAAGGAGCGTGCCTCACAGTTGGAAGTTACTTTGGTATTACCCTATTTTCTTTAATTAAATCCTAGAAGCCTTTCACAGACAAAAAAAAATTGTACTATTATATCTTCACTCATATATCAAAGAAGGGTTTCTGTTCTGATTCTTCTATCAGCCTATACAGCCTTCACTTTTTATCCTTTCCAAAATGTTTGCGGTTACCCTTTGAGCAAATACTTGATTAGACAATCTCCTTTTCTTTTTTGCTGATAGGCAGTATAGTGAATATGGATTTCGACATTTGAGGTTAACTAGTGACATCTTTTCTTGTTTTACAGATCTCTGGAACTTTTGTCCTCTAGAATATATAGTACTGGACCTTGAAATTTCCAATAAACTTGACAAGTTATTTTATGCGATAATTTAAATAATTATTTTCCACCTTCTGCCTTTGGAAATTATGGAGGTGAATGTGTAGTGTCGCTTGACATTTTTGTGACCTATAATTGGTCGTAACATTCACTGCGGCCCTTGAAGCGTCCTCCTTTCTTTCCTCCCCGCTATAGTTACTGATCTATTTTCTTGTTAATTCTAGAAGTTTTTGCCTCTCATCATCCTCTAGAAAAATGTAGTACATTTTTCCTTTTCTTCCTATGATGATTCTGTCGTCTCTCCTTTTACATATATACAAATATTGCAGATCTTCACATTAACCATAAATTATCTTGTAAATCTTATGTATCACATTTACTAGGAGTGCTTCCAAGAGACTAGAGATTTTATCCATGTTGAGAAAATATTTTTCACCTCGTCATAATCGAAATCTTATAAAACAATTCTTCTCCTCTGAATGAGTATTCCCAAACATGAAAATATACTTTAAAAATATGGCTCCCCCCTTCTATTTAATATAGATGAATTGAAAACCCGTCTTTTATTATTATTATTATTATTATTATTATTATTATTATTATTATTATTATTATTATTATTATTATTATTATTATTATCTTTTATTTTTATTTTAATTATTAACATACTGTATATATTATTCTAAAGTTTATTCTTTGCAAGCATTTAATACAACGTAAAATTGTTTTAAGATTCTTATATTATTCTTATATTTCAAATGCCTAAAAATTAAGAACTAAAACACGATATTATAATTACAGGAATGTGAACGCAATGAAATTTTATCTTTATCTTTGAATAAATTTAGATTAAAATAGATTTGTGATGAAGAGATTCAGGATTTCTTTATTAATATTTCACTATCAAAAATTAAGATTTTCTTCCCATTTTGCAGAATTCTCATTTTTAAAGTTACTAATTATAACGTAAAATAGCAGTTTTTTAAATGGGAAGTATACCACACGACACCTACCCACAGACACACCCATATATATATATATATATATATATATATATATATATATATATATATATATATATATATATATATATATATATATATATATATATATATATATATATATATATATATATATATATATATATATATAGGGGGAGGATGTAGCGCCATCCGAAGCGATGCAAGTACCCCCCACTGGGCTTAACACACGGGGTGATAGGATGGGCTAGACCATTCCGTTTCACCTCCGTTGCCCTTTGGTTCGTTCCTTTTCGCGTTTCATCTTCTCAGAGGGTCTCTAGTGTACCCTTGACTCACTCTTGGAGTGCCTATGCTCCACAACTTTCCTACTTCTTCACATGTGTCCTACATATTTACAAACGCTTACACTTACATTACCTATTAAATTAATCAAAATGGCGAAACATAAATCTGCCTCGGAGAATCCAAGAGGGGCGGATTCCAAACATAGCCCCTCATCCACTCCTTCCCCCATCACCACTTGGGAGTTGGTGGCCTCCGGTGATGGGGTTGGTGCCACCAAGACCTCTATGCCGACTTGCCTTGGTGCACGGTCTTCGTTTTTCATTAATTTCTGCAACATTCGCGGCCTTTTTTCTAATCTCCACTTTGTCGAACACCACCTCTCTTCTTCTAGACCTCATCTCTTGTTCTTAACTGAAACTCAGGTGTCTGAGTGCTCTGGCAGCAAACCCTACTCTGTTCCCTCTTACTGTCTCTATCCTCAATTTTCAGCCAAAGGTGGATGTTGCGCATATGTGTGCAATGATGTTGTCTGTTCTCGTGTCTTTAATTTGGAGTCTTCTGAATTCTCTACTTTATGGCTTAAACTTTCTTGCAACTCTACAACTAAATTCATTTGTTCTGTCTATTTATCTCCTAACTCTACAGACTATCCAAAATTCTTCGACTATTTTAACTCCAAAATAGAGCACATTCTTTCTTCTTCTCCTTTCTCCGAAATCATCATTTTAGGTGATTTCAATGTTCACCACCGCCAATGGACTTTCATCTAGTTCTCAAGATCCAGCTGGTGAACTTGCCTTCCAATTTTCTATCCAGAACAACCTTGAGCAGTTGGTGCAACTCCCTACCCGTATCCCTGACCGTCTTGGTGATGAACCCAACATTCTAGACCTTTTTCTAACTTCTAATCCTTCTCCTTATACTGTTAAACTCTTTCCTCCTCTGGGTTCATCCGATCATCTTCTTATCTCCGTATCTTGTCCTGTCTCTTCAAGTCTTCCGCAAGAACGGCCCCCTCGTTTCTGGCATTTCGGTGCCACTAACTGGTCTGACTTGCGGTCGTACTTCTCTGATTTTCCATGGAATGATTACTGTTTCCGTGGGAGGGTCCCTCGGAAGTGTGCATAGCGCATAACTGAGGTGATTCTCTCTGGCATGGAGGCGTACATTCCATATTCTTTCCCTTCCACTAAACCTAATAAACCTTGGTTTAACTCTGCTTGTTCTCGTGCTATTCGCCGCAGGGATGCTGCCTTCAGGGATTACCGTCGTCTTCAAACTCCAGAAACTCACGCAACTTATATTTCATCCCGGAATCGTGCAAAATCTATTCTTCGAGATACCAAAAACTTCTTCTCCGTCGCAAATGCAATAATCTTTCTGGCTCCTCTTCCTCTCGCCCTTTCTGGCATTTTGCAAAAAATGTCAACTCTAACTTTGCTTCTTCCTCTTTCCCTCCTCTAGTATCTTCTGACGGTTCAACTGCCGTTTTGCCTTCCTCTAAAGCTGAACTCTTTGCTCAAACTTTTACCTTAAATTCAACCTTAGACGATTCCGGAGCTGTTCCTACTCCTTCAACCCCATCCAACTCATTTATGCCTAAAATTGTAATTTCTTTTAAAGATGTCATTTCTGCTCTCTCTGAGCTTAACACTAAGAAGGCGTACGGTCCTGATGGTATTCCTCCTGTGGTTCTCAAAACTTGCGCTTCCGAGCTTGCACCCTGCCTTGGTAAACTATTTCGTCTATGTCTTTCTACTTCAACCTTCCCTTACTTGCTGGAAACGTGCGCTCATTCAGCCTGTGCCGAAGAAGGGGGACCCTCTCAACCCTCTAACTACCGTCCAATTTCTTTAACCTCCGTTCTTTTAAAGTTTTCGAATTTATCCTTAACAGGAAGATTTGGAAACATCTCAATTCTTCTAATCTTATCTCTGATCGCCAGTATGGCTTTCGTAAGAAACGCTCTACTGGTGATCTTCTTTCCCTTCTCTCTGACTCTTGGTCCTCCGTTCTTCGGCATTTCGGTGAATCTTTTGCTGTGGCGCTAGACATATCGAAAGGCTTTCGATAGAGTCTGGCACAAAGCTTTGATTTCTAAACTTCCCTCTTTCGGAATCTATCCTTCTCTCTGTGATCTTCTCTCTGATTTCCTTTCTGGTCGTTCTATAGCAGCTGTTGTAGACGGCCACCGTTCATCCTATAAATCTATTAATAGTGGTGTTCCTCAAGGATCTGTCCTATCCCCAACACTTTTTCTGCTTTTTATCAATGACCTTCTCTCTATTACTTCATCTCCTATCCACTCCTATGCTGATGACTCCACCCTTCATTACTCTTTTCATTTTGAAAGGCGCCCCTCCCAGCAACAGTTAATAGAGGCAAGGAGGGTGGCCTTGGAGCAACTAACCTCTGATCTATCTCTCATTTCAAATTGGGGCAGAGAAAACATGGTTGTTTTCAATGCCTCAAAAACTCAATTTCCTCCATCTCTACTCGACACAATCTTCCACACAACTATGATATCTTCTTCGAAAACACGCAACTCAAACCTTCATCTCTCCTTAATATTCTTAGGTGTTTCTTTTTCTCGTGATCTTTCTTGGAAAGATCACATTACCTCTCTTTCTAAACAAGCTTCTAAGAGGTTGGGTGTTCTGAGGCGCCTTCAGTATTTCTTCACACCGCCCCAGTTGCTTGCTCTGTATATGGGTGTTGTTCGCCCTGTATGGAGTATGCGTCACACATCTGGGGTGGTTCCACTCATACAGCTCTCCTGGAAAAGGTGGAGTCTAGGAGCTTTTCGTCTTATCAACTCTCCTGCTCTCACTAACTCTCTCCAATCTCTTTCTGCCCGTCGAATTGTTGCGTCACTCTCTCTATACTATCGCTATTACAATGGACACTGCTCTTCTGAACTCTCTCGTCGCATACCTCCATTGAGAAGGGTTCGTGCGACTCGTCTTTCTACACAGTCTCATCCTTTCTCTGTCCAACTCTCTGACCCCAGACTTAACCGCTATGCTCAATCTTACATGTACTCTACTGGTAAAGTCTGGAACACACTTCCTTCATCTATTTTCCCAACTTCCTATGACTTAGCACACCTTAAAACGCCGTGTATCAGGTCATGTCGGCCTTTAATTAGACCATGTTCCGACTTTCCTCCTAACTCTGGTGGAATATTGGTAGGCCTCTGGCCTTTACCCACCAGTGGTGATATATATATATATATATATATATATATATATATATATATATATATATATATATATATATATATATATATATATATATATATATATATATATATATATATATATATATATATATATATATATATAATATATATATATATATATATATATATATATATATATATATATATATATATATATATAATATATATATATATATATATATATATATATATATATATATATATATATATATATATATATATATATATATATATATATATATATATATATATATATATTATATATATATATATATATATATATATATATATATATATATATATAATATATATATATATATATATATTATATATATATTAGGGATGGAGCGATACCAAAATTTTTACCGATACCGATACCTAAAAATTACCTGTACCGATACCGATACCTGAAAATATACCTATAACCGATACCGATACTTTATCCATTCATATACAATTTTTACCGATACCGATACCGATACCCGATACCTGAAATATACCGATACTTTACCGATACCGATACCGATACTTCACTCCATCCCTAATATATATAATATATATATAATATATATATATATATATATATAATATATATATATATATATATATATATATATATATATATATATATATATATATATATAATATATATATATATATATATATATATATATATATTTTTTTCACCTTTTTCACTTTCGTGGATGCCAGCACAATTCACACACGAACACACACACACACACATTCAATCTCTCACCACACATCACTATCGCCCTACCTATCCTCTTCCAGACTCGGGCTTCTCATCCTTAAAATCTCCCTTACTCCATCAATCCATCTCCACTTTGGCCTTCTCCTCTTCCTACCCCCTTCCACCTCGAGTCTCACCACTCTACCTACTATCCAATCATCATTCATTCTGCATATATGCCCAGATCACCTTAAAACACCCTCCTCCGCTCTGCCCACTATTTATCTCCATCCACACATCTATCTTACTCATTCGTTTCTGATTCTATCTACCCGTCTCAAACCACATATCGCCCTCAGTCTTTTCATTTCAAATTTATCCAATCTTTTCCAAATTTCTCAATTCATCATCTAAGTTTCACATCAATACATTACTGATGGTAGACTCATACTCTCAAACATTCTCTTACCTTTCTTTAATTCGATAGTCTCCCCTTCTTCCACAACTCTCTCAATTCCCCATCGCCTTCATTCCCTCCATCACTTTGTTCTTTATTTCCTTTTGCATTCCCCATTTTCTCTCCACTAGCATTCCCAAATATTTGAACTCTTCTACCTCCTCAAATTTCTCTCCTCTTACCTCGACACCTCCCCATTCAAGCCTTCTTGCTACTTCAACCCTGCCCCCAATCCTCATTACTTTACTTTTGTTGGATTTATTTTCAATCCCTTAGATGCACATTCTTTTACAAACTCCCTCCCCATAATTCTCAGATTTTCCCCAGACTTAGTAACAAACACCGCATCATCCGCAAGCATCAAGACATTTAACTCCCATTTCGTTTCTACACTTCTCAGCATGACACTCTTTCCTTCCCTCAAACAACTCCTGTCTCAGCCCACCTCTTACTTTAAACCATTCAGTCAGCTCTCTCTTCACCCTCACCCTCGATCTAAAATAAAAGACTTTGATCCTTTTATTAATTTCGTCTTCACCCCCTTCTCCATCAGTACCTCAAACAACTTCTTCCTACGCAACTATCATATGCTTTCTCTAAATCCATAAAACAATACATACACCACTGTACCACTATCTTTTTCACGGCAGTTTTTCAACAGTCATTCTCAGTGTGAACACCTGGTCCACACATTCCCTACCCTCTCTAAAAACCCCTTGTTTCTCACCCACTTCTCCTCTTGTCAATTTTTTTTTACTCTTGATATAAATACCCTACCATAAATCTTTCCTACAACACTCAACAGAATTATCTCCCTATAATTCCTACACACCATCTTATCCCATTTTCCTTTATATATTGGCATTATACACGCATCCTGCCACTCCTGAGGTACTCTCCCCTCTCCCCAACACACATTAAACATTCTAATCAACCATTCAACTACCTTTCCGGCTCCCTCCCTTATCATCTTTCCATATACAGCATCTATTCCTGTCGATTTTCCCTTCTTCACTGCTACTTCTGCCTCTTCTCTACTAATACTCCCGTCCTCATCTTCCGCACATCCTCCCCATCATTCTCCACTACTACTTTCCTTCCCACTCCAATCTCCCCGTTCAACAGATCATTAAAATATCTTTTCCATGTCTCCACTACCTCCCTCTCACCCTGTACCAACTCGCCATCCTCACCCCTCACACCGCTCTTCCCTCCCTCCCCTTGTTTTATGTACCTCCTTCGAAATTATTTTACTTCTATCCTTAAAATTCTCCACTAGCTTCCTTGCCCACTGCTCTTCCACTCTTCTTTTTGTCCTCCTAATTTCCCTCTTCACCTCCCTACACCTTTTGGTATATTCTTCCCAATCCCCATCTTCCTTCATACCTAAATACTTGTTAAAAGCCTCTTTCATCCTTTTGACCATATTCCCCAATTTTTCATTCCAAAACTCCCTCTCCTTTCGTCTATCATTCCCTATTTTATTCATTCCACACACTTCTCGCAACCTGCAATACGCTGCCTTCAATTTACTCCATTCCTCCTCAACTCCATCCACCTCACTCCCCCTTACCTTCTCCCATTTCTCCCTTATCCCTTTTGTGTAATATCCTCTGTTCTCCTCGTTATCTAACTTTTCTACCCTCACTACCTCTACCACCTCCCCTTCTCTCTCGCTTTCTCCCATCCCTCTTTAACTTTTATTCACGCCACTACCAAGTAATGATCTGAGATACCCATCTCAGCTCCCCTCAGTACATTAACATCTAACAACCTTCTCCTCTCTTCTCATCTAACGGACACACAATCTAGCAACCCCCTCTCCACACTCACACCACTCACCCTGGTATACTAAAAATATTTCTCTTCTTAAACCATGTATTTCCTATCATAAGACCCTTTGCAGCACGCTTTCCAATCATTACAACCCCATTTTCATTTATTCTTTCCATTCCAAAGGGTCCTTTGTCATGTCCACCCTTCTGTTGACCACCTTTGCATTTAAGTCGCCCAACAGACATACATGATTTCTACCATTAAAACTCCCCATACTTTCACTCAGACTCTCCCAAAATGTCTATCACTCCCTTTTATTTGCATCCAACACTGGTGCATAAGCATGCACATATAAATATTCCATACTGCCTCCTTAACTTTAATCTTGCCCAAACTATTCTGGACCCAATTCTTCTTCCCCTTCACACAACTCCACCACTCATCTCTCACAACAATTGCTACTCTATCCCTGGCTCTAACTCTCTCATTCACTCCAGAATAAATCCCTTTGTATTCCACAAATACCACATCCATTTCACCCTCTCCAGCACAAACCCAACCTCCTTTCTACTCAATTCTTTATTCACCCCTCTTACGTTCAATGCTCCCACCTTTATCACCTCTGAACCTCCCCCCCCCCTCCTTCCAGTCATCTTTTCCAAACATCTTAAACTCACACGAGTTTTGGAGCTTCACGGTAGGACTCACTTCCTGAGGATCCTACCATTTCCTCGAGGACCCCACCCCTATGCTAACTAAATCACCACTCACAACACAACTGTTCAGAAGACGCCCCCACCCCCACATCCACATCCTATATACCCCTCAACGTCCCACAAATCAATCATCACACCACAAAAAAAACGACACTTTTACACTCTCAAATCAATGCATATTTGAATTGACTCAAGTTTAACACCCCATAATCTATCCCCCAAACAACCATGAATTTTCTCTAATCAGTCACCCTCCCTCTTTTATTTTAAAAGGTTAAATATATATATAATATATATAATATATATATATATATATATATATATATATATATATATATATATATATATATATATATATATATATATATATATATATATATATATATATATATATATATATATATATATATATATATATATATATATATATATATATATATATATATATATATATATTATATATATTATATATATATATATATATTAACTAGGACGATCTTTTTTTAGTCAATTTTTCGTTGGCCCTTTTTTTTTGGCGTATTTTTTTTATTTTGCAATACGTGGCAATTTTTTTGTAGCCAATTTTTATTTTTATTTTGCAAACTTTTTCTTGGAATAAACTTATTATAATATATATTTGCTGGCTGTTGGGCCTACATTTACCCTTTAAGTCAAGATTAGGTTCAGTTGAACTAGTTTGTTAGAAAAAAAAATAAAGAGAAAAGACATGAACCATATGAGATTTGTAAAATATATTATCGGCACATTGGCTACATTTAAGGATTTTTCGCTACTTTTTTCGATTTTTAAAACTCGATAACTTTAAATATTTTTAAATATTTTTTTTCTTCATTTTTTGGTGGGTCATGTTCAACAAATAAGGTAAATTTCATTACGATCGTCTGGGGCAGACATAATTAATAAGATCATATATATATATATATATATATATATATATATATATATATATATATATATATATATATATATAATATATATATATATATAATATATATATATTATATATATATATATATATATATATATATATAATATATATATATATATATATATATATATATATATATATATATATATCAAGCTTTCTGTTCGTTTTGGCATTTTGGTTTGGTGTTGGTGGATATTCAGATTCACACATTATAGTTTTTTACCATTTTAACTAAATCTAATAAACATTGGTTCAACTTTGCTTGCTCTGGTGCTGTTTTTCGTCACAGGAATATTGCCTTTAGGATTACTGTCGTCTTTAAACCCTAAATTCTCCAAATAATTTCGGTACCATTCCTCTTCTTCATCTCAATTCAACTCATTCAAAATTAATATAATAATTCTTCCCAGAGATATAATTTCTGCTCTCTCTGAACTTATTACTGAAAAGGATTATTGTTCTGACTAAATCTCGTATTTTGCTTTTCCAGTCTTACACTCTGTCTTATTAAATTGATTCATCTTGTAATACAAACTTCGTCTTTTAACATATTCTGGAAGCATAAATTATGATCTTTCAATTTGTGCTG